>VXBQ01014957.1:901732-916588 GCA_013400175.1 Phainopepla nitens | reverse complement strand
TTATAAAAAAAAAAAAAAAAAAAAAAAAAAAAGGCAAAAGCAACCTCAGAGGATAAGGTGACTCACAAGCATGCTAACATGAATTCAGTAAGGTACCAGAAAGGATCAAACTGGTAATACTGGTCTCAGAATGGGATACTGCTCAGGATTTGCCCACATATTGAGCATGTTCCATCCATTCTGCTCAACTCTGCATTATGGTTTGTTGCTTGCAGGACTAAAAACTAACACAGGTCTGTCCCCACGTGCCACTGGCACAGGATTACATTTTAACTTATATTTAACTGGATTCTGTTTGTTTGGGAAAAGGATGTCTCAAGGTGATTGAGATCATTAGGTTCACCAAACATGTGAGCTATTGCATCCCTCCCCAGTAAAATTCCAGGCAGTCCTGTCTTTTCCTGAAATGATAAATTCCTTATGGTAACTAAAAATAAACTAGGTTATTTTTAGCCAGTCTCCTATGCAGTCGGTGTGTTCACACATATGGGCTGGGGGAAAGAGGGCCTGTGCTTTCATCTCCTTCCAAGTAGCTTCTGAATCCATCAAACAACTTTCACTCAATTTGATAGAGCTGATAATCTTTAGGCAAGCCGGCAAATGGATAGGAGACAAAGACTCTCATAATGCTTCAAAAAGCACAAAAGAGGTGTTTTAAATGTTCCCAGTGCAGTAAAAGGTAGTAGGTACTCATATCTTCTTTGGCCTGAAGAAATAAGCTGTGAGAAAATGCAGAGTTATTGCTTCTGCTACTCTCAAAATGATCCACCCAACTTTGCAGCAGAGACTTAAGGGAAGATGGATGCAAAGAGTTATTCCCCTCATATCTATTCGACTAGTGTGGTCTCAAAACAGAAATCTGAGCAAGCCCCTGCTGTAGATCAATTAATGTTACAGTGTTTTTCAAAAGAAACTTCATTTTCCAGGTATATTACATTTAAGAGTGTCATCTGAGACTCCTCAACTGCAAAGTAAAATCTCTGGCTGCAGAGGCAGAGAACAAAGTTTCTCAGTCATTATTCAACGGCAGCACTTCTGCAAATAAAGGCTCTGAGTTTACAAGTAATTATAAATCTGTCTAGTTAAAACCAGAGCTCATCCAGAATGTTAGAGAAGGGAGAAAAAAAAAAAGGTATTAGCTCTATTGATCTGCTCTGAGGGGGAAGCACAGAAAGTGCTGAGGTGAAGCATTTAAATACAGCCTGTTCAGATATTTGAGTGCCTGTAAAATGTCTGACTGTAACACTGTGTTAAAAATTGAGCCCAAAAATAAAAATAAAACCAATGAAGTTCTTAAAGATGTCTTAGGCACTCAGCAGGAAAAGGACTCTATTTTAGATGTGAAACTGTCTTCAAATCTGTTGGTGAGCCCACAGCCATTAACAGTCTCAACTCAAAGATTTAATCATGTAAAGAGACAAGATTAAGTTTCTGTCTGTATTGTCTTACTTTGCAGAAGAGCCATGACACTTATAATGCCACTAGAAGTCCAGTTAGGCACCTTTCTGCAGACAGTCTAACACTGAGAATCCAGCACAGTGCAATACAGGCCCAGGGGCAGAGCTAGGCAGGTCTGGGATCAGTAACCACAGTGCACAGCCTGACTCAGTCACTTCACCTCCCCAGGTGCATCAAGAAATCCATTCCCTGGCTCCCAAGCTTCAGTCTTGCTCTCTAGCCCTCTGCTAGGAATCAGGCAGCACAGAGGGATTTCCCAAATCCTCAGGGAGATGGATTTAGCTCATGAACATGTTCCAGATCTCACCTCTGCCTGCTCACACCAGGCAGGGCAGGGCAGCCCTGGATGGTTCCTGTGCCTGTAAGCACAGATGGTCCAGAGCAGCCCCTCCTGGCCTCCATCACACAGGCGTTCCCACAGAACAGAGTGTTCTGCACTCTCAGCAAGATATTCCTGCCAGTTCAGCTCACCTTCAGGGCTATCACATCATGTCAGCATTACAAACCTCCTGTAGGCAAAACCAGAGAAAAGCAAGGCTTGTGCACATGCAGCTGTCTACCACAACCCCACACTGACACCCTTGCCAGAGCCACGCCTGGCAAAGCTTTGGAAGTGAAAGGTTTGATCCAGAGCAGAGATAGACCAGCACAGAACAGTCAAGACACAAAGCACATGGAAAGGAATTGAGGCACCTAAGCTGTGGGCTTGAATACACAGGTTATATCAGAGCTGTCTTCCCACAAAGACAAACAGCTGATTAATCACCATGCCTTAGTTATTTCAAGTAAGAGGAGACAAACTCTGCTTCCAAGCCTAAACAGGCACAGAAAAGAGCTCTGTGATGAATGTACAGGGAAAAAAAAATCCACACTCCAACCTGTGGATCGGCCCAAAGCACATTCTTGTTGAGAGCTCCCTTCTGAGGATGGTTTGAGTGACAGGAGGAAAGGCACAAAAGCACCCTTTGAGGTAGGAGGAATGCTGCAGAGAGCTGCAGGAAGGACAGTATTAATTCATAATCTCTCCACTGGTCCTCATTGATTCTTCAGGCAGTCTGAAGCTGACAGCTTTTTTCCTCCTTTTTTCTCAGTCCTCCTATGATTTGCTGTGTAGTCACTTAGGTGACTCATGCAAATGGTTTGCAGCTTACAGGAAACAGTGTCTGTTCCCTACCCAGCTTGTGGCTATTCAGTGCCCCTATTCCTGGCTCCCTTTCCCCTGGAGAGATGGCTTTTTCCATCAGCTTTGCCAAGGCTGGTGGTTCTAAGACACAACCTGCAGCATATGCTGCAGTTCTCACAAGCTGCTTCCTGCTCACCAGAAGATGCTGTAAGAGGCACAGTACAGGCTCCATACATCAGCCCCTTAATTCCAGCTGCATTCTCACTCCCTCCTGGACTCAGTGTTATTGCAGACTGCTAAACAGCTGTCACACTCTACCCTGAGCACAGGTGCATCTCACTGACAAGTTTTGAAACTCCTGTTTTAGTAAATCAAAGTGCTGTAGAAGGGGAAAAATATGAAAGACATCACGTGGCGTCATTACTCATAAATCAGCAACTGCCATCCCTCTTGGCTTTGGAACAACAGTAGAAAAGACTGTTTCCATCTTACAGAAAATGGGAGTGATTTAGTAAAACTGCACCTGACCTCATGACTTTAGAGAAACTGCATTTTCATGAGCCATTCCCAGGTGAAATCCATGTCCAAGGAACAATGGTGAAATAATCAGGCTACTAGTCAAGACAGGAGAGAGGATAAGAAGCAGGCAGTTCTCAAACCCTGCTAATGCAGGGGAACACTACAGATGCCACAACAGTGGAGAACTGGGGAAGAGCAGTCCCAGGACATGCATCACTGTGCCAACACCACATGCCCAACACATGCACTCACAGCCATGTCTGTCTGGTGAGCAGGACAGACAGCTGCTAAATGAAGCATGGCAAGAATGACATTAAGTGAAACACAGCAAAAAGTTGAGATTTCCTTTTTGGTTCATTAGAAAAAACAACAAATTCACAGGCATGTGTGTAGAGTTGACACAAGTGTTCCAGGTGTCTGCAGGACATGATTTTTGAAACTTCTCAAACAGGTATCTCCAGTTACTACCACTTTCTGTGCAAGAACCACTACCCTTTTTAATACCTCCCTAGACAGAAACTTCTCAACAATTTCCCCAAGCAAGGGCCTTCTGTTATAGCAGCAGTCCTATTCACTCAGGTTCCCACTCAACTTACCCAAAACTCAGCAAAACTTTCCAGATCTGAGATCCTTCCTCCTGTCTTGGCTCCCTTCTACCTTCCTCTTAGCTTCAGTACAAGGGATCCTAAAATTATCAGGAACAAAGCCTGGACCACATCTCATGTGAGGGTACCAAATATCTCAAGGACATCAGGAAAGATACAGGGACATGCTACAAATGCAGGACAGAACAAGGCCCAATGCCTTGCTAACCTGAAGTATCTATTATCCATCCTGCTACTAAACTCACTGTTTTTATAAGACAGACTCTGTCCTTGTTTGCTTGACACTGAATTTATCTTTTTTTAACCTGTGCTAGTAGCAGTTACATTTGGTGGCACAACAACAGAAAAACAAAAAAGCACCCTCTTTTTTCAAAAGCAAGAGCACTAACAATTTTCAAGGGCAAAGCATGGAGAAGGTGAGTAAAGACCATACTTACTGTACTAGCTGATCCACAGAAGGTTTTAAGGAGAACTGTGACCAAAGGGGAAAGCTGTTCATCTGCTGGATCCTTTCCTGTCTCCTTTACACCCATCCACCCTGAAAGCAGAGAGCCAGTCCATTCCACATAACTTGTCTTTTCCTTTCAATACTGGGCCAGTATTGCATACTCATTACCACATTAAAAACACTTTGCCTGAGGCCTGCATTTCTTGCTGTGCTGTAATGAGTTCAAGACCCCAGCTGTCAGCTTGGGGATTTAGAACACAGATATTTAATAGTAAATTATAAGGCAGAATATTTCATTTTACTTTTATTTTGCTGAAGTAGCACATTTATAATAGTACACTACAGCCACTAAATAAAGATGGGGAAAGCATTTATTTCTGTTCAGATAACAGTCTCTAGGTTACTGTGGCCTGGCTGCAGCCAGTTCAGTTTTTGGATGCTGATCTCTGCTCTTAACCTATTACTGGATCTTCCTAATGTCTCATCTCCCACTACAGTCAAATAACATATTGGAGCAAACTGTAACATATTTCTAGCACTATCCTAACAGCTTTTAACAAGCCCTACACAAAGCAGAGCTGCTAATAAAACCAAAATGCTCTGCAGTTAATTCTTGGAAGTTTGCCACTGAGATCCCACCAACACTACTTCAGAGACATTGGCTTCATAAAGCTCGAATCCTGCTTTCATCTAATGAAAGGGCCTAGATCCACATCCTGACAACACTTCACAGCTCTCAGCTTCCTCTGGGTCCTCTGACAGTCTATGAAACATGTGTAGCATCACATCCCAACTAGAAACTTTAAAAAAACCTACAGTATTCTGGAAGGAACAGCAGCATAATTATTTCTCTAAGTAGTGCCAGATGTGTTTAAAAGCCACAAAGACAAACAGGAGGGGAAAAGCTGCATAGTTTGAATTAAAGCTAGTAAGAGCATAAACAACCCCCTCCAATAGCCACAGGCTGACAGACCAAGTTCCTGCTTGTTCTTTTTTCCTCAGCAAATCTCTTTCCTGCTTGAAGTTACACAAGCATGCACCATCTCAGACTTACTGGGCCAGGGCAGGACATGTTAAAGGAAAAAAATCAGTCTACTTTTTCTCCAGAAAAGCTCCAAGACTCTCAGTGTCTTAATTACCATGAAATCCATGAACCACCACATTCTGTTGTGCTACCTCACTTCACTGCAATGGGGGGCAGATAGGAACAGTCTTGGATCTCTCATTACAACCACCTCTGCCCCACAGGAACCACAGCCCTGCCCTTGGACACTTTGCTTTGCCTTATTTCTGTGTGCTTATTCCCTGGAATTATGGCTAGTTTGGCTGCTAGTGGTCTGACAGACATACAGAACTGAGCAACATCAGAATGAGTCATAGATGTGGACAGGAAAAAAGAAAAGGAAAAAACAGGAGTGGAAGAAGTTTTTCCTGACTGCTTGTGATTCACATAATCTTGTCCTCAGACTGCTATATTAACATACAGGATAGCTTCAAGGTGTTCAACTAAAAACTCTGATCCTGCCACTTAACCTGATGAAACAGAACAC
The DNA here is from genome assembly GCA_013400175.1 of Phainopepla nitens. Lineage (NCBI taxonomy): Eukaryota > Metazoa > Chordata > Aves > Passeriformes > Bombycillidae > Phainopepla > Phainopepla nitens. Next base: position 910,885 of record VXBQ01014957.1, on the reverse strand, counting down.
ACTCTTTCCTTCACCAGCAGCAAGACCTCGCCAGCATAACATTTGTACAAAACTCCTTTTACTTCTGTTTTCTAAGTTTACCTACACCTTGACAAGCAGAGCAATGCTTTAAATTCTGAGAACAGAAAATAAATGTCCTCTTGCTCAAGATATTGTTTCTGTTGGCTTTACTCCTTACTCCAGCCTTTAGGTTAGAACCTAGAATAAAGACGAGTACTTCAGAAGGGCAGAGAAGGATTGTAACCATACACTCTCCCATAGCACATCTAACCAAAATTGGAAGCCCTTACTAGGTGGTTCCTGCAAACATGACTTCAGCAGGGGTAAGTGGGCAGGGCTGCAAAGTGAATGTTTTGGCAGTAGAGCTGTCTGAAGAGACAAGCAGTCTGCATTAGGAATCACATCTTAACTTCACAAGCCACACTATCTGTTTCAGCCTTTACACTACACCTCTCTCTCTGTATAAGCAATCCAGTGACTAATAGCTGCCCAGAAACAGGAGGGAAAAACTGTTTGAAGACAACATTATTTGCTTTTTATTCATTTTCAAGACACCAGTATTACAATTTTTAAATTAGGTAACAGCATCAGTTCAGAGACTGCCCACTGCAGTGCCTACAAAGAGGCCAAAGATTAGAGACCATCACCCCTTGAGTAGAGACATTTTCCTTTATGCAATATTCTTGGCCAACAATGACTTTCCATCTCCTGAAGCGAGCATATCCTTCCCCCAACAGAAGGAGTGGAGTTCACAGAAGGTTTATCAGCCTTTTCAGCACAGATTTATTCCCCATTATGAAATGCAACCACTGAAGAGTCCCTACCAAATTACACTGATTTCCCACACTGAAATACAGCACTAACACCTCAGCCAGCACATTCCTACTGACACCTCAGAGCCCATAATCACATGCCTCAGGGCTGTTCTTCAGATACAGCTGGAGGTAGTTTTTGAATGTCTGTGTGTCAGTTATTGTAGCCTTGACAGCAGGGTCCTCCTTCATGGCCTCCAGCCAGCGTTGGAGCTTTGGAGTGTGATTCAAAGAACTACAGGAAAGAGGAAGAGACTGAGTAACTCAAATGGAAAATCTGGAGGACATCAAGGAAACAAAACAACTTGAACAGTTCCATTTTACTACTTTCTCTGTCCCACCACAATGTCCAGTTTAGAGCAGGATGCTTCCCTCAAATTGCAACACAATAAAAGCTTTCTACAGCAGCCCCAAAGAGTGGTCCATTGCTGCAGTGTACACCAGGAATATTGATGCTGAAGCACTTCAGAACCAGAAGCCAGGCAAAGTACTCACTCTTTCAGCTGGAATGCTTCCAGACGTTCAAACCATGGCCAGATCAGGTAGTCAACCATTGAGACGGAGTCCCCACCATAAAACACCGTGTTGCGTTTGGACAGAGCCTGGTGAGAGACAGAGAGGTGTCACTGACCCCCAAAGGAAAAGGGCAGCAGAACACTACACAAAAACCCCAGTGCACAGTGGAAGGCAGGCACACTACAGGGATCAGGGAGCAAACCAAGGAGATACAGTATATTTCTCTCCTGCACACAGTATTAGCAGAGTCAGAACCAGTCGGTATAGTTAAGCTTAATACTACAGCTGCTACTTCATAAACTCAGCCCAGCTCTTCTCCAGAGGTTCAAAAACTGTTCCAAAATATGAATCACTAGAGCAAGCTGCAGCATGTGCACAGAGAAAGAGGAGTTTAGCTCAGAATGTTTGTGATTTCTTGCATGTCAAAGCATAAATGGCACAGACTAACTGAACACAGCAGCACACATGCATTTCTTGAGCAATAAATCCAGCTAAATTTATCATCCTGCTAAATTAGAGCACCATTTTAGCAGGGACTCTTTTCCCATGGCAGTTGAGGCCAAGTGGTGTCAAGGAACCATTTCTAACATTGCATCTCAAACTGCATTCAATTCCAGGGGCAAAGGCAACAGGAAGCAAGTGTAACTTATACCAGAAAGAGATCCTCCTCACAGCTCAGCACAGAAAGCAGGGCCACGAAGCATGCAGCAAGTTCTCCTGTTACATTTATGACTCTGATGCATTTTTAAGTGCCGTGAGCATGCAAGTTTAATAAGCTTTAAGGACCCTCCAGAGTTTGTTCTCTTCTTTCATTAGATTAGTGGCTCTAGATTAATTAGTAACTCTATTCTCAGGCATTTTGGTGTTTTAAAGGTGGAACTCAAAAGACCTTACAAATCTTGGTTTTTTTTGAACACACACCACCCTATATACTCATATGGCATTTATTCCCTGTCCATAACCCCCATGATCTAGTAGAAATTTTAAAGCAGCCCTTCAGGAAGCATGGAGCTGTTTGAGCTCCCAGGTGTCTGGCAGAACACACCCAGCTGCCCGGGGCAGAAATGGGAACACAGCCCCCTCTGTTGGGCAGCAGAAATCAAAATACAGAAGTGTTCCAAAGTACTTCCCCTCTGGAATATCTCTTGCAATACGCTGAGAGAAGTTTGCATGGCTCTGTTTCAGCCTCCCATTCACAGCTGACCATCAGCTGATGCTGCAAAATCATTCAGGGTATAGTAAAATAGAGACAGAAGGAACAGCAAGTTATTTCACAGTATTAATCAAGCAGGAAGAAGGTTAATCCTTCCTTAATGTTTAATACATCTGTATTTCAGGGAAGTGAGATACACAACTTCCCTCCTCCAGGAACTCATCATCTGTACTACTCCAGCCTCAGCCTGATCAGATGGACAAGACTGCCCTGGCAACAATTGTGTTTCGGCCACCCAGGGGGATGGGAAAGCAGAACGCCCCAGACTGTTAGGAGAACTGGGAAAGTACTAAAAGGTTATTGGCAGCTTTGCACCAGAACAGAAATACTGTGGGGGAACTCTTCTTCATTGATTCACCCAAGCATTGGCTGTGGCTGCTAAAGACACGTGATTCATGTGGAGGAATCATGATCAAGTTCATGACAAAGACAAGTCCAACAGCTGTTCAGACCAGCTGAGAACCATTACTGACACAGACTGTCAAGTGGCCAATACAGCATCAAAGCCACCTGACACTTCCTGGAGCTCCACTGAAGTTGCATTACACCACCAGCAGCAGAACGTGGTCCAGGGTTGGATTTCTACCAGACACATATTACATTCTGCTTCCACCCACCCCCAAAGTTAAGCTCTAGAATGAAAATGATTTCACACTATCACCAAGGTATCTGCACTGCTTTCAGCACAGATGCACTTTGGCAGCTCACACCCTTCAGTCCTTGCTCTTACTACATGCTGCAAGGTCTCCTTCACTTAAAGCAGAACAAAGATATCCAAGACAACAGCAGTCTGCTAGAATTAAAAATCTGGACAAGTCTACACAGTCTTTATCACTAGATAAAGTTTTACTACTTGAAATTTATTCTAATGGTGCCCTTGTGCATCCTGGGCTGAGGGTAATAAATTGATAGACTGTTTCTTGTTGTAACTATCAACTAAATGACAGATCTACCAGCAATGCTACAGCATGAAAGGAAAAAAGGGAATATATAAAGGCTAGCAATCTGCTTGTTATCATGAAATAATATCACCTCTTCAAGTTTGCCAAACTTTTCAGCAATCTCTGCTTTCAGTGCAGTGGTGTCCTGTCCATCTTTGACTGCCAAAACATGCTTGAAAAGCAAGGGTGGTATCTATAAAAGGAAAGTATAAAGTTTTTAATGCACCTATTACACGAATACAAGTTAGTCATTCAAAACTTAACATTTTAACTTAGATGTTAAGATATGAAATCCAAGTTAAATCTTAAGAGATTTGACATTAAAGAGTTACATAAACTCCATTGATAAAAATCTTCTATACTTCATAAAAGGCAAGCAAAAGCCTAGAGGAAGAATGAATACAAACAGTAATGAATTTTAGTCTTGTAATAAGAAGAGAATAGTGAAAAGAAGTGTGCTTCCCATCTGCACATTTTCTTTCTTGCAACACACTTCCCTCTTTCCATTCGGTCTATTTACATAGGCCTCTTGTAAATATATTCTCCCTTTTATTCCCCTTCTTTGCCCACATCCCTTTGCATCTTCTGTTTCTTTCTCTGTCTCATATCCAAGTGACTTCCTAGACTCCTCAAGTCACATGCTAGTACAGAGAGGTTAATTCCAGTCAACCAGCTCCAGCCTCCCTATACAAGTCTCATGTTTACAGCCACATGACATCTCTTGTCCATGGTTTTAAGCTCTCTCAGTCAGGCACTGCATCCCACATCCTGCATTCACACAGTACTTCCTGCAGAAAGGATCAGAATAAAATACAGCAATTGTCACTTCCCAGGTCTCACATATTCAGCTGGTTTGGTCTGCTAACCTTTGCTCTATTATAAGATGCTCAAAACCCTGCCTCAGTCATACCAACTTTCACTTGCTTGGATGACTTCCTGCATCCATCCTTGCACATGATTCTGGGAGCAATTCAGAGGCACAGTGGGTTGTACGTGCTCACAGCAAAACGCCCCAGAATTCCCTTCTGCTTATTTAAATGCTCAACCTAGACACAAAACCTGCCTTAAAGGATGAAAGCAACATCAGCAACAGAGCTGCAGTTTTTGGTACGATGGTGAAGTCATAAACACAGTCCCACTCTGATCACACAGTACCTTTGAGAAGTCTTCCAAGAGCATCTTCTGACAGGCTCGCTCATACGGGTCCGACGGCATCAGCTTCTTCCCTGGAAATGCTTCATCCAAGTACTCACAGGTGATTGGGGACTCCCAGATCAGCTGGCCTTTGCTGGTCTCCAGAACAGGAACCAGCCCAGAGGGGTTCTTCTCAAAGTACCACTCAGGTTTGTTCTTCAGATTGATGTTGATTACTTCATGGCTAAAAGAGCAAAAGAAACAAGACCCAGACAGGCTCAGCTCTGCTCCAGTCCACTCCATACCATGGTGAAATGCAGTTACCTCAACAGTTCAGTACTTGAGAGGCTCAACCCTCAAGCCCCTGTACTCCCCTGTTTTCTTTGAAGTTGTTTGCAGGACTAATCATTTGACACAGAAATGCTGCCACACTTTGCTGGAGAAAGCATGAAACGACTTGCAATAAGTTGTTTGCAGACTGTATGCAGTCTTTTATTAGTTTAACAAGCATCCGACTACCAGGCTAAGAACAAAGATCAGAACTCAGCACACTTAGCACATTTGAGTTCAGGGGCAGTCTAAGAAAGAAGCAGTTGTTTGCAAATGAGCTACACTCCAATTAAGAAATGCACCTGAACCTTAACCTGCCCTCACACCAAAGGGCAAACCAGGAAAGCATCCTTCCTAGTTATCTTCCCAACCTATGCCTCATCCAGAACAAGTGCTTAGAGTAAAGGCAAATAGATATTGATAAAAAAAATACATGGGAAATATGTCTATATTAAAAAAATAGAAGTTATATGTGACCCCAGAAAATTCCTAGCAAGCCCAAAGGTCTGCTAAACACAGCTGAACCTTCAAAACAACTGAGAAGTTACCAGAAGGCAACTATCACATCTAGGTAGCCATAAAACCCCTCCAAAATCACTATGCTACAACAAACCTCCCAGCTCCAAAACAGTCCAAAGACACTAAATAAAAACAAAATTAAACTGACCCAGAAGTTTTATTGCATCTACTCTTAAAAAAACAAACCAAAAAAACCCCCACCAGATCCAGGTAAAAAACAAAACTAACTCACTCAACTCTCATCTTACTATTAAGAGACCTGTTAGCACTCCCTATTCCAACATGAACTCCCAAGCCCTGTGTTGGTTAACAAACTGCTGGCAGGCCTTGGACTTGGTAGAACCAGAAAAAGATGAAAAAATATGGTTAATTTTAATTTGTATCTGAGGGAGACATTAGACCCCATTCGAGAATGCTGAAATGACATGGCTATGTTGTAAAAAAAACAAACACAAGCACTGAATTTCACCATCTTACTACAGCACAAGAACAAAACAATGTTACAGGAACACGGTACATCTCTTTTAAAAAGGTCATTCACTCACTAGTGTGTTTTGCTGGGCAGTGACACAACAGAAACACTGAACAGTCGCTTCCAGAACTTGCACAGCCACTCACATCAAAAACAGTGTAATGCTATGTCTCTACTCACATTTACTCAGGGGGCAAGCTATCGCAGGCAAGAAATAGAAAAGAAAATCAGCCTGGGGTTTTTACTTTGGGCCTTTATGCAGCCGATTTCATACACCGCCTACTCATTCAAGCTTTAGAGCAAAATCACGAACAGAAGTCTCTTCTCAATCAGTTCGCTCAGGAATGTTTATGCAGGAAGGAAGGAAGCTAGGCCCGCCGCTCGCTGCGTGCGGGCCCCGGGGTGCGGGAGGAGCTCACCTGATGTCCTTGGCGCGGAGAACCAGGCGCGTCCGCTGCGCGTAGGGGCAGAAGCGCATGCTGTAGAGCCGGATCTGCCCCGCGGGCACAGGGCCCGGCGCCGCGCTACCTGCGGGGAGAGACGGGGGCGGTCACCGCGGGCACGCAGCCAGCCCGCGGGCTGTGCCGGCCCCGCGGCGCTTANCCTCCCTTCCCTCCCTCCTTCCCTTCCCTTCTTCCCTTCCTTCCCTCCCTTCCCTCCCTCCTTCCCTTCCCTTCTTCCCTTCCTTCCCTCCCTTCCCTCCCTCCTTCCCGTCCCGGGCTGCGCCGCTGCCGCTGCTCACCGCAGGAGCTTGCCCGCTGGTCTCTCCCTGCGCTGGCCGCCCTCCCCACCCAGCGAGGACAGGCGCTGTTCAGCTGCTCTCGATGCTCTCCCTGTCTCTCCTCGTTTACCAATAACTGCACAACCACCTCTGGCATTCCCGTGGAAATAGGACACCCGCGGCCGAACTCCACCCAACGGGCCAGGTGTATTTATAAGCAATGCCTCCGGCAGCTGCTATCAGGTGCCACTCACTGCCTCCTCCTGCATCACCTACCACCCTCCAAAGCCCCATCCGACCCCACCCTGAGGGTAATAAGAAGGGTTTATCTCTCCTGCAGCTGTTCTGCTTCATGATAAAACCCAGAGAGGAGACAGTAACCCAACAGACAAGAAGGCATAGCAAAATTTAGATTTAACTTAATTACTACAGTTCAGTTATAGAGGGATTCATACTTGCTTCTGCAAACAGGATCTATGTGGGAGCATCAGTGTGTGCATACAGCAAAAGAAAGAACCAAAGCACAGACTGAAGTCTTCTCCATCCCTTTGCTCCCTCTTCATTTGAGATTAGGGCACCAGGGCCTTCCTTGGAGTATAATAATGGAAATGGAGGTGCTTTCCTCTTCATGAGTTTCACACTTTCACACAGTGTCCAAGCTGATGTCTGGCCACAGAGGTAAAGGGATTCCCTTCCTGTGGCTCCACACACCAATCTTCAGGTTGGCACTGTACATTAATAGGAAACAGCACATTTTTAGGGACCAGTGGGCTGGCACAGCTCATGCCAAAGGGAGGGAAAATCCTGGCAATGCATACTTCTCTATCAAACCCCCAAGGCTAAAAGAGCATTGTCCAGTCTCATCAGTGCATTCATGCTTGCACAGGGGCCAAGTCCTACCTGTTCTGGTTTGGTTTTGTCACTGGAGTTGGGCCTCAGAGATCAGATCACAAAGACCAATGTTTTCTGTGGTGATCTCACCTGCAGATAAACACCAAGAGGGTCACCAGTAACATAACCATGGCCTTGACACCATTATCCATGGCAATGGAGGAACAGGATTTTTGTTGAGTCACTGCTGCTTGATTATGTATATATTAAGCAACTCAGCACAGAAAGGGAGTGGTAATTTGTTGCACAAGTCTGCCATGCCCTGGGCAAACAGAACCTGTAAATAAATTGTACTTTATCAACAAAATAATTTCTCCTACCATAAAAAAAAACCAAACAACTGTGTTAGAGGACATAGTCCTTATTCCTCTAAGTACCTATCCTTAGTAAAGATTCAGCAGGATTTTGGGTGATGAAACAAGAGAAAATTAATTTGAAATTTCTCACAGCAATTATGAAACACACAGGCAGTCTGCTAACTCACAGCCTGGAGACAGGCATGTAGGAACTCAAACCAGCATCACAAGACTCACAAGCTACAATAGGCCCTCAGAAGTACCAAAGAGGATAAACCCACGTCCTCATTCTCTCCTTGTATTGCCTGGCACGCAGAGTACCCGTGGAGACAAGAGTAAGGATTGGGCTTGTCCTGCTGCCTCTGGACAGAAATGCCACTCTACATTCATTGCTCTCCAGCACTGTGAGTGCACGCCAGAACTGCAAAACTGCACACTGCCACTGTAACAGGGAAGTGACAGCAAGCAAACACAAGCAACTAGGGTGTTGCTAACTAAATAACAATCCTCCCTTAGGAAAGGAAATCTATTTTTTAAATACTTGGAGGTTTTTACTATGTTACCAGGCTAAAAGCCTGTACAGAGGGAAGGGCTGCAGCTGTACTTTCTCTTACTTTCTGAGGGAAACTCCTCAGCTCACTCTAAAGCTTCAGGAGCTTTATTGTATGCAGTCCAAGAAGAACTTTTGTACCTTACAGAATTACAGAATCATCAAGGTTGAAAGAGACATTCAAGATCATCAAGCCCACCTGTCACCTCTAAGTCACATTACCCAGCACCAGATGCAGACTCCTCCTAAACATCTTTAGGGATGCTGACTCCAGAAAGCCACAAGAGGCAATAGGAAAATAGGAGAATTTGTCCTACAAAGAGGTGGGCAGATGGTTCCAGACCGGGTACACGCAGGGTGACCGAGAGACAGAACCCACAGTCTCTTCCCTAAGGCTGATGCACTCCTACACTTGATTAGCACCTGCTTCTTAGACTCAGCAGCAGTGGTTGCCCAGGTTAAAGGGCAATCACAGATGTCAGTGGCTCGGGGCAGAACTACCCCATCTAACCAACAATACAAAGTCCCCCAACGCCCCTCACGCTTACCCTCGCTCAGGTGAGGGGCCGCCCTCCCCCCTGAGCTCTTAAATACCCGCCCGTGCTCATTGATTGGCTGCTGCGGGGGCGCGGCCCAATCAGCTGTGTGCTCCGAGCCCGGCCAATGGCGGGCGCCGTTGCTGTTGCCAGGGCGCGGGGGCCCCGCGGCGGCGATAGCGGCGGGGCCGGGGCCGGGGCCGGGCTGGGGCAGGGCGCGGG
>VXBQ01014957.1:889663-901725 GCA_013400175.1 Phainopepla nitens | reverse complement strand
GGGGCAGGGCGCGGGGGGACCCGGCCCGGAGAGACCCGGCACGGGGGCATCCGACACGGGGGCATCCGACACGGGGGCATCCGACATGGGGGACCCCGCCCGCGCCGCAGAGGCCGCGCTGGAAGTGAGGTGGGGGCGGCCGGCACAGCCCCCACACGCTCCTGAGCCCGCAGGGGGCGCGGTGCCCTGCGCCGTGCTCACCCCGCGGCGGCTCCGTGAATGGGGCGGTGGCGGGGAGAGGACGGGAGGCTGCGCTCTCTGTCGGGGCAGCGCGGGGGAGAGGGAGAGCAGCTTGGGCACAGATGACAGGATCACGGAATCGGGTGGGTTCGGGGGACCACAGTGGGGCATCTGGTCCAAGCTCCCTGCTCAGGCAGGGTCATCCCAGAGCATGGTGCGTGGCATTACATCCAGGCGGTTCTGGAAGAGCTCCAGTGAGGGAGGCTCCACAGCCTGCCTGGAAAAACCTGTTCCAGTGCGTGGTCACATCCATCTATCTATCTATCTATCTGTCTATCTATCTGTCTATCTATCTGTCTCTCTGTCTCTTTTATATATAATGGCCTGAATCCTTGTCCCCTTAGGCCTTTACTAGATGTATAAGAATGATAAATTGTACTGTCACCCCCCTTTAATTTATCCCCGCAAGTTTTCTAGATTCCGTTTTACTTTCACAAGCAGAAGTTAGAAATACTTCGTTTCCACCAATTCAGACCTAATGTTGCAGAAAAGCACAGAGCTGGTTCTGTAAGCATGTCCAGAGAGGTCTCCTGTGCCGTGGCACCTCATACAACCTGTTTTTGTATGAAGGAAGGCCCAGAAAAACATTATCAGCCGAGATGTCTCTGTTGCCATGGCTTTCAGTTCATCTCCACAAGCACATTGTCAGTGCTCCCACTCCTGTCTGGCTCCACTTGACTCCTATGCAGCAAAAGAAGATGAGCAGAAACTCCTCAGAAAAGATAAAGGGAAGTTATTGCTGGACATAAATATTTATCTCAAGAACAGTAATTTTAAAATGTTCCTAAGTATGAGAGTGCTGAGGCTTTAGTGCCATCTTCTCTGAAGAGTACAAAGGATCAGCAACTGGGCTGATTTTATGACTGATTTATGTTTGTGAAAGGAGCCTAAAAAATGCTTCTGGTCATTGCAGAGGACAAAATTCTCTTCCAGTCAAATTCTGTGATTTGGAAAAAGAGCAGAGACGGGATGTTTCTGAATGATAATTCAAAGAGAGGATGCTAACAGCAGTGTTGTACACAGAGGGTATCTCTTACACTGCTGGAACTTTCCTGCCATGCTACCAGCAGGCTAAACTGATGTCCTCACTTGGTGGTAAATGCAAATCCCTTTGGTAAGATGACCCTGATGTTGGTCCACACACTTTTTGAAAAGAAAAAACATCTGCAAGCAGTTACGAGTTTGTTGACATGTTGTTAGTTCATAAACAGAGTCTTCTTCAGTAATTTATTTCAGTCCTTGCATAACACATCCTGTTTACATTCCAGAGTTTTACCATGTTCAAGTACTGGAGTCTTTAAAGCAGAACAGTCCCCCTGGTTTGCTTCATATAAACAGAAGCTGTACCTTTATATGTTTTATGTGTATGAGATGAACTATGAAAGTGCAAACACAGTTGGGTCCCAACTATAGATCGTACCATGCAATCCTTTCAAATAAAGTTCTACCCTTTGCTGGGATATGTGAGCACGAAACCAGAGCCTATGAACTTGGCTGACTTTATCTTTAGTGAAAACTGAAAGAAATAAAAGCATCTCTCCATATTCTTAGGCCAGTCCTTTGTGCTCCATCAGGGTAAGGTTGACCGTACGTTTTTGGAAACGCTGAACCAGTGACTCATAATACCAGATCTTAGTTGTGGTTTTGCAACACTGGTATGAGGATGAGTCTAACAAATCCCAGTCATCAATTCAGTGTGATTTAGGCTGCAGCATTCCCTTTTGCACAGTATTTTGAGAAGTGTGTGCCTGATAAATGTTTTAACGCTCATTTGCTCTATTTTCAGTTGGGTTCAAGGATTCTCAAGCAAGAACTTGGCCTTTGTCAACAATCATACTGTCTGCTACCCTTGTGGTAATTACATCCTCTTCCTGGACATCAAGACAAAGAAGACAAGGGCAGTGCAGTGTCAGACTGGCCAGGTGGGAGCCTTTGCAGCAAATGGCAGCAGTCAAGTGGTGGCCTTTTCCGACCGGAAGCTGAATCCCCTCATACACATCTACTCTTTTCCAGAACTGAGCAAACTGACACAATTAAAAGGTAGTGATGTGGTAACCCTCATCATCATCATTTCATTAAAACAATACTTTAATCATCAACTGCTGAAGTTGTGGGGCTTTTTTATAAGACTTGAAAAACAGGGACTGTTTGTCCCTGTCACAGGATGTGTGACAGGAACTGTCTCATGAAGAGATGCATGGAAAGCAGTGGAAGGAATTTTATTTAGGTATAAGCTAGGGAGGAATATGACCATACATAATGAAGCTAATTTAAAATGAAAAGAAAAGGAGTTAAATGGGATTAGTTTTTAGGAAAATATAGTCAGAATAAGCAATGAAATCATACTGCAGTAGACTCCCAAGCAGACTGCTGAAAGCCAGGTGAGAAATCCAGGATGTGAGGGATGAGGGTTCTTGCAGTTAAAATTTGGAGTCCAGGATCTAATGTATGTTTTTGCCTGCTTCCAGTAATTTCTCTCCTTGGTTTAGTTGCTTGCCCTATTCATGTTTCAGTTCCCTTGCCATTTAAATAAGGATCATGATACTTGCTTTTTCATGTATATGAATAAAATTATGACTGCAAAGGATTTCATGGGACGTGGGGAAAAATACTTTACAATTTCAAGGTATTATCGGAAAGGAAATTGAAAAAATTCCAAACAGTGATACATAGGGAACATTTTTATTATCAAATCAAAAGAATAATCTTCAGTGAAGCAAAGAAATCAAAGACATGAAGAATATTTAAAGAGTTAAAATGGATATAAAGGAAGTGAAAAGAGTATCTGTGGTACTATAAAATAAAGTCTGGGACAATCAAAGATCATGTTCTTTATTTTTGTATTTCAGGTGATGCTCAGCTGGACTATACCTTACTTGCATTTAGTTTTACAGGCCCATATCTGGCCAGTTACTCTTCAATCCCAGACTTTGTTCTTTCAGTATGGTAAGAGTAGGAAAAAAAATTATCTTATACCATTTGTATTTAATTCATATTTTTGTGTGACTACTGTATTAGCATAGATTAAGCTAACAAATGTGGAACACATACTGGTTGCCTTAATCTCTCTCTTTTTTTTTTTCTCCTGACTGATCATTGTCTGCAAACTTTCTGTACCAAAATTGCTGTTTATTTTCTAGTATTAGTAGACACTAGTCAAAATGGCTGTTAGCTGTAGCAAAGTTATCTTTTACCTTCTTCCAAATTTTGTTTTTTTGGAGTACTTCCAGAGCCTTCAGCATCAGTTAATTATCTGTTCACTGTTGGAAGTTGAGCACCATGCTGTTTGTGGAAGAAAGTTGCCTGCTGAAAAGAGGATTTGCACTGGTTTGTCCCCCTGGACTGTTCAGTGGTCCTCTTAATTACTTTTTCTTGATCTTAGTTCTGGCTTATAATTTTGCTCAGTGATTACACTAACTTGGATCACTTGGTTAGATCATAATTTTCTGCTCATTGATGTGAAATATTATATCATGCAGTGCAGATACAGAAAGGTAGACTATTTAATATTTTAATTGTACTGCAAAATACAATCCTGCTCTTGCCTCCATTGCCAGCAAGCTCCCGTTGATTGTGGAGTCTGAGCACTTCAGAATAAATGGGGAGGGTGGAGTAGGAGAAAGGCAAGCGAGGACATGTAAGGAATAGTCAGCAGTCTCACTTTCCTGATGATCTTTTCTTGTACAATTATAAGTGAAGATGCAGAAACTCCTGGAATTTCAGAATTTCAGTAATGAGAAATACTATTACAGATAATAGTAATAGTAAATACTATTACAGATGCCTCTTTATCCCTTCTGAAGAAGAATAACGTTTACTGTGAACTCTGATCATACGCAGTAGATCAAGAAGGATGCCAGTGTGTATCACACTGGAAACCAACAAAGGCTCACTGGCCTGACAGCTGACACATTTGTCACCTACAGCAGAGGCAACACACGTGGTCCTATGTGTTCATTGTGTGCTCTTAAAAAAAAAATGCACCATCCTGAAAGACTTCTCTAGATTATTCTTAAAACCAGAAATACCTAGAAATGTTTAAATGCTTTAAAATAGTAGTAATTTCCAAGGCCAAACAATTTGAACCACTTTGAATCAGCATGTTAAAACTGTCAGCAGGTAATTGTTATAAAAACCATCCTAAGTCACAAAGAATTTAGTAACAAAATACACTCACATTAAAATATTAAGCTTAGAATGTGTAATAATTTGAACAGAGATGTGTGAATTTTCTGTGAAATCGGGACCCTCATTTTTGTGATTGGATTATATTGTGCTTTTATTGAGCATATGTGTGTACAGATGTCAGAAATCACAACGCTGAGCATTAGATGTCATGACTATATGACAGTTGCACAGCCCCAGTACTTTAAGCAGCTAGCTTGGAATCAGAGGAATACGAGATGTTTTGAAAGATGTCAATCTCAAAATATAATGAACTTGTGGATAAAAAAGCTGCCTTTCATCTGAGATATTTTATCCCTGATATTTATTCTTTTCTGTTCAAAGGAGAAACTGAATGTCAGATTCCTTTTCAGATACGTGTTTTACCATAGTTTCAGATCTCAGTAAATTATCTCCTGTAAAACCCTGTTTGCATTATCTGGTAGGTATGATACAAGAACATGCTGACAGATCTTTAGAAAGCAAGGTACACTGATATCTTTAAAAGTCAGAATTGTAGTTTATCGCTTTCTGTAATTTTAAGGAGGGCTACTGCATATGTGTGAATAATTCCCATTTTTTGCAAATGCTGTGAATGTTAACCATTGTTTGCTTCATGATCATTTCTGTGAGTGAATTTATTACAGGCAGACTAAGGGATTATACTGAATCTATTTACAGCAGTGTATGCATTTTAGATTTTTCCTCTAAGCAATAATGACAAATACTAAAGCTATAAATGTTATTTAGATTAACAGTCAGATAGATTGTCTAATAAATCAAGAAACAATTTTAACCATTTTCTTCAAATGATGCTCATCAGTTCTTTGATAGCACCTAAAAATGTAAATGCCATCAAATATTAATCTGAATATTGAAAAATATGCAAATTAAATGAGGAGAACATAAAATAGGTTATACTGGACAGAAGAAAAGTCAGCAGAAAGCAGATTCCCAGGCTTCTGTTAGCTACACATAACAGCCCCACACAAACTGTGCCCTGTTTTGTGCCCAGAGTTAGTTAATGCAGCCATAGCTTGTATGTCTGCACTCACAACACAATTACTGTATTACCTAGGTAATTAATCCATAGATAATCATAGGCTGAATGTGGTTTGTTTCCTCATTATCACACCTTCCAGCTGCAAGCATTACAGTCATTATCTTACAGATTGGAAAAGCAAGGCTGGGGTGCTGAAGAGTTAATTGTTTATGCCCATTTTAGTAGTCACTGATGGAGCTAATGAAAAAAAAATCCATTTCTTCTGACCATTGGTCTTTTCACAAAAGGGAGTGCCTGATAATGTTTCTAAAATGTCAGTTATTCAATAATTTTCTAGCAGTAATAATTTTATGTGAGGCTAATTAACCACATCCTTTTCATTCTCAAGAGGACCTTACTTGTTTGACAGCAGAATTTTTTTTGTCAGTGACAAAGCATTTGTTTTCCAAACTGGATCTTGAACATCAGTCCTAATCACATCCAGACCTTTGGCTTCAATGTTTTTTACCTGTTTAATGGATGTGATTTTCTTTTATTCTCCTTAATGAAGGAACTGGCAGGAAAATATCCTCCTGTGCAGTAAGCCTCAGCCAGGGCTAACAGGAACCTCTCTGAGTTTTAACCCCATGAATTGGCAGCAGCTGTGTTTTGTTGCTGAGAGCTCCGTTACCATCTGGCGCATTGAAGGGAGCAAGGACGAGCATTATCTTACAGGACAGTGAGTAGAACACCCCTCAGGCTAAGAGCACCATCTACAAGTATATTTTAATAACAAAGACTAGCAACACACATCTATTTGCAAAGGATTTAGTCCCACTTAGTTCACCTAGCAATTACAGTCAGTAATTGCTAAATCACAGCCACTATAAATCTGACTAGTCAACCAAGTGAATTAAATTTATGATTTCATTTCTTAGTACTCACATGACTAGATTATGCACACCATGAAGCTAATACTAATCAGCTGCTTTGGCAGCCTTGATAAAAACCAGTGTGACTGAATAAAGATAGTGCCTGGATTGCTTTTCTGTAAATGGCTATGTTGAGCATTGGTTTTGTAGCTATGAAACGATCAAATTTGGATCAATTTCTTCCTAGTAAGCATAATTAAACCATATCTTGTTGTAATCACAAATTGTACCAAAAGCAGTATCAGTTTTCAATGAGATTTCCAACTTCTGTGGCTAATTTACAGGTCCAGAGTGGATGGCTCTGTCAATGCAATTCACTGAGCATAGCCAAACTGCAATTTATTTATGCCAAAATGTTTTTTGAGGTTGGTGTATCACTCAAGTTGGAGTTGCTGACGTCTAAAACCTATGCTTCAAGGTGGCAGCTACTCTACAATTCCCACCTGTGGTTAATTCACTATTACTGTAATCAACATATTGCCACTTACACAGCTACACTAATGAAAGTATAAACAAGCCCTTAATGTGTGATTTGAAAAAAATACCAAAGGGTTTTGTGCCTTTTGGCATTACAGAATGCATATGTAAATACATAGGCATACTCACTTTTCCTCCATTACTTTTGCAGAAATAAAGCCCATTTTTAAAACAGCTTCTCTGTTTTGTATCAGCATTTACTATTCATATTTCTTCTCCTCAGACTGTGTCTTTTGCCTTTTCACAGCCCTGTGGAGCTCCCTGATGATCGTGGGGACATGAGTCCTCGTAAGGATTTGTTTTTCCCACCTGCTCGTAATGATGATCCATACTATGGCCCTGATTTGCCAGTTTCAGCCATTGCTGGACTGGAAGGAGATGAAGCAGAAACATTTGTGGTAGTAACTGAATTTTTTCCTTTTTGCTGTTCCAAGTCATTATGCTTGCTATACAAATAGGTGTTAATAAATTCATAATTCTAATGCTTTTTAAATAGGTACAACCCAGTAAATGGATCTTTAACCTCAACAATATTTTTGAAATCCATTTTGCCAAGAGACTGAGAAGGCAGTGCTGCTGCATAATGCACTACAGTGTTGAGATGTCTGACATAGCTTCTGGAATGGTCATATATCTGTATTTGAATCTATATCCCAGCAGCAGAATGAAGTGTGTCAGCATTTAACTATGCCCAAGCTAAAATGACCATCATATGGTAGCTGAGTAATTTTCTTTAGGACTGAAATTTATTGTGCCTAATTCTCTCCTCCACACATGCCTGTGCACATAAACTCCATCTCTAACTAAGCAGAAAAACTGAGCACTCTTAGATCCTCTAAACCCTGACACTGGATGGAAATCACATGCTTATGTCCTGTCAAGTTAAGCACCTCTTTCCAACACCCCAGCACTGAAAAGCAAGCCCATTGCCAGTCTGCTTGTTTGCTCTTGGAAGTGTGTCAGTGTTGCACACTCCAGAACCAGGTACTGAGGCTGGCTGTGTACCCAAGTGTAACCACAGCAGGGCAGCAGAGGGAAAGGAATTGAAATATTCTACAGCTTTCCATCCCTTTCTTTCTTGCATGAGATTTTTCTAGGTCAGAGTTTTCTAAATGTGCTTTACCGCAGAATTACAGAATATGCTGGGTTGGAAAGGCCCAACAATGATCACTGAGTCCAACTCCTGGCCCTGCACAGGACCATCCCCCAGAGTCACACCCTGCCCCTGAGAGCATTGTCCAAGACTTCTTGAACTCTGTCAGCCTTGGTGCTGTGATCACTGCCCTGGGGAGCCTCTTCCAGTGCCCAACCAGCCTCTGGTGACAAATCTTTTTCTATGCCCAACTTGAATCTCCCCTGATACAGGCCATTCCCTCGGGCCCTGTCACTGTCACCACAGAGCAGAGATCAGTGCCTGCCCCTCCTCTTCCCCTCACAAGGAAGTTGTAACTGCAGTGAGGTCTCCCCTCAGTCTCTTCTTCTCCAGGCTGAACAGACCAAGTGACCTCAGCTGCTCCTTATACAGCTCCTCTAGACCCTTCACTATCTTCCTAGCCCTCCTTTGGATACTCTCTAATAGTTTATTATCTTTCTTATATTGCAGTGACCAAAACTGCTCACAATATTCAAAGTGAGGGAGCACCAGTGCAGAGCAGAGTGGGACAATCAAGCCCACTTGAATAGATTTCATCTCTAGCACCAATTTTATTCTATTGTCTTTTTATAAAACTTTTTGTGGCAAGGATCCATCATGGATTTTTTTTTTCCCTGACAAGGTGCTACTCAAAAGGGAGAGAAGTTCAAAAAAGAGACAGCATTACTATTATTATTATTATTGTTATTGTTATGCACCACTGTGCCAATGCAGAGTCCAAGAAGCAACCTGGTTGG
This sequence comes from Phainopepla nitens, assembly GCA_013400175.1. Lineage (NCBI taxonomy): Eukaryota > Metazoa > Chordata > Aves > Passeriformes > Bombycillidae > Phainopepla > Phainopepla nitens. The sequence goes on along the minus strand of VXBQ01014957.1, from coordinate 893,040 downwards.
GGATTTACATAATCTCATCCTAGGATTAGCATATATTTTTGTGTAGAGATTGTCAGGGCAGCATGTACAAAGGAACATTGCAGAAATTATGTTTACCCAGCAAGCTTCTGTTTTGCAGAAGTTCAGTTACAAACTTCCTAAAGATTTGTGATGTTCAAGCCTTATAAAATCAGTGCAAATGACTATATTAGATATTTCTCTGGGTGATGTAAAGCCCTATTTGCTATAGATTTGTTACTGTCAGCCATATTTGATTTATAAAGTTAATATTAATATAGTTTATTTCCATAACATTTTTTCTCCTGAGAAACTAAAAATGCTTTGTAAGCATAAATATAATGTAAGCTACTTACCCAGAACGATATAACAAGGGCTTGGTATATTTTGCTAATGAAATCTAGGTACTTATGAATCTCTGTTCTATGTTTTCATCACAAGTCCATCCATATTTCCTCTTTTTATAGAACTTTTAGTGAGACAGCAAGCATTTTACAGAATTATAGAACCTTCCTTTGTTTTCATCCATCATATTGTTTAGTGATCCTCACCACTTCTGCACACATGCATGGTGCTTTGAATCCTCTCTTTTAAATGTTCTCCCAAGGTTTTCTTGTGTTTTGTCCCCCTCTTCCCCTCCCTGAATCCTCTTTAATCTGGTTCTTTCTGTCATGGTATTTTTATGACCTCTGTAACTGTTGTATCTGAACAGGCCACTCTCTGTCTTTAATAATATTTCCTGGAGAAGTTCTGTTCTTTGTGGTTTATGGAGGACAGATTTATGAGAGTTATTTTAGCAAAATGAAATTCAAGGCACATGGGAAGTCCAGGTCAGGGATATTTCTAGCACTTATTTGCAGATGAGACAAAGATTGACAGAGCTGTTTTACAGAGCAGTTTGGATTATACAAATAAGATAAGCTATTCAAACAAAATATGTTTTAGTACTGCTAGGTATGCAAGAACCACATGTTCACATTTTGGCTATAAAGTGGAAGAATATTCTAAAAAGCAGTTTGAAAGGCATTTAGTGTGGTGAGGTCATAATAAGTAACCATATCAATTGGGGCTTCCAGTGCCCTTCTGACATTTAAAGAACCATCTAGGAGCAAAGTGTGTTGAATTTTGTCATAATTCTATTATTAAAAGTTTGGGAAATGCCTTTGTTATGGTGGGTCAATATCTTTGTGAGGATAGGGAAGATACTGGAGGGATTTCCAAGACAGAGATAAAATTGTAACAGATGCAAGTGCTGGAGAATAAATCCAGATAAATGCAAATTGAAAAATATATAGTTTTTAATTGAAAATATAATTCATTAATTCATCATTTAAACAAGCTTCTAGAGGGAGAAATGAGTTCTCCACCACTATCTCCAGACATACACTTTTTTGGAGAATGTTCTTTGTCAAGTTACTGGCTTCAGTGAAGGGATGACTGAATAAAATAATGCTGATGTTAAACATGATGACTCTATGAGGTAATGATGGTTTTTTCTTACCTTGAAATGGATGTAACAGCTTGTACAGATATTTGTCAATTGTTGATGGAACTTTTTATTTTCATGCTGAAGCCTAGAAATTGTATTAAGACTTCAGTGCATCCCACTGCCCACTGCTGGACTGCAAACTCAGAAATATACATGGGCTGTAAAGAAGGATATATTTTGGCAATAGATGCTGAGCAATACAGTGTTTCTGTTCTTCAACAAAAAGCTCCACCTGGTAAGAAATAGCTGAGTGTGTCTTATTCAAGCATGGAAGAAAGTAGATAGGTGGAAGCTTTTTGTGTTTTCTTCTGTTCTACTGTTGGGTAGATAGACATTTAATTTCTTACAGATATTATAAAGCTGTTTTGTAGAATCCCTTTTTTTTTATTAGTACAGTAAACATATGAGAATGTCTTTTGAGATTCTGTTGGGGGTGTTTTTAACATCCAATAACTGACTTTCATTTTTCTTTCTGGAAAAAAAAAAAAAAAGACCAACCCAAACTGTAAATACATCAAAATTGATTCAATTAATTATATTTCCAGGAGTCCAGATCCTATTAATCAGCCCTACTAGATTAACATTAAACTATTAATATACCAGCTACTAATAGTAGTACTAATGGCAGTACTACTTTGTACTATTAGTTAAGTACCAAAAATTTATTTTATTTTGGATGAAATGTTGGATAGTCTTCATTTGTTGTGTTAGATAAAGTTAGATGTGATCTTTGAGAGCTCATGAGTCCTCAAAATACAAAACTGAAGCAGTGTGGCTTAATAGCATTCCTTAGTGCCAGCTCTTACACAGACTATTTATAATGGAAACAAGGCTTCAAAGACTGCCAGGCTTTACTGCAGAATGTGTGAAGCACAGAGAGTGAACAGAAGATATCTTTGGCTTCAGACCAAGAAATCTGGTTTTAATTTATTCTGGAATGGGAGGACCTCTGATTGATTGCAACTCAGCAGCATAGTTTGTGTGCCCTATATGTATTTCCACCTGTCTTTTTTCATGAGGACCTTTAGCAGGCTGTGACTGACTAAAGTTCCACGTCAAGGGCAGCCCCTTTCAGACCTGCTTTTTCTGGGAATGCTGAGGTGTCTCCTCTGCTAAATGCCACTACCCTTCTGTGCCCATTCAGAGGGCTCCTAAATGAAGGATGCTGAGACACAGCCAGCAAAAATTGCTCCTTAGGCAATGTGTACCCCATCATCCTTGGATGAGATGGAAGGTGTCAGTCCTACGGTGCACATCAAGTTCATACTTTGGTCAGGTCTAGAAGGACCCTAGCATAGAGCTGTTTCCCTAACAAACACTGAATTAGTGGTAATAGATTATCTCCTGGTAATCTGATTTTCATCTGTTTACATATAGTACATGATTTTTTTTAAGTTGCAGCAAGTACCCCAACTTCATTTTTGATAGTTAACACCAAAATGGAAGGCTGCTTTTAAAATAACCTAGCAAACCACCATTATTTCTCTTTTTGAAACTATCAGACTGTTTAATTTAGCAAATCAAGGGTTGGAAGTCATCAAGAAATAAATACCTGAGGTGTGACCAGAACTGTTTTTGTCAGTTGAGTAGAAGGCAACAAGAATATTGGCCATTTGGGCTTTTTCTTGGCCTGTGTTCATCTTTGAGTCCTGCCCTAAAACTGTATAACAAAATGCTCTTATTTATATTATACTGAAGCTTCTGCTTAATTTAAAAGACTGCAATCTGTATCTGTTTAGCAGAATGCTTAAGTGCATGGCCAGCTTTAAGCACATGCTGAATTCCTGATACGGTGTTGTAAACAGAATCATAAGCAGCCACAACATTTCACTTAGGCATTGTTTCCAGAGTGGCTGAATTTTCCTTGTAAGTGTATCTAAAAAAAAAAAAA
>VXBQ01014957.1:855358-889648 GCA_013400175.1 Phainopepla nitens | reverse complement strand
AAAAAAAAAAAAAAATCATTGTTAGAAATAAGAATACCATAACTTGGTACTAGAAGGAAGATAAATCTGCATCTGAACCACTTTCCACGCCAAGTCCACGTTATCTCCTTTTTACAGCTGTTAACTGAATAACAGAACTGTGCCTGCTCAGTTGCATAGATGGCAGAAATTGTAGATATTGAGGAAGAATGCACATTTTTCATTTAGCATACTGAACCTGGCCTTTTGTTCAGTAGAGTGGAATACAACTGACTTATATTGCAGTATTGACTTACAAACAAGGTTGACATTATAAATTGTTTTCTTTTGTGCAGAGTTCATGCAGAAAATAGCAGATGTGGTGTCCTATGTTCGTAGAGAAGTGCAGAAAAAGAAAGGTATTTCCATGTTCAAATGAAGCTAATAGATTTTTAGGCAGCACTGCTGATGTCTGGGAGTAATAGTATTTGTGTACAGCTTGAAGCCACTGGTTAGAAAAACTCATCTCACACTGGCCTCTGTAAGACACATTGTTGGCAATGTTGTGTGTGTTTACATGACAAAAGATTAATAGCTTTTGTGCTAAGAGACAGCCAGATTGAAAACCTCAGGAGAAACAGTGGCAGTGGAAAAAATTCTGCTCATTCTAATTTAAATTGGAATAAGTGGTGCTAGAAGAGCTTTCCTGCTGCTTAGTTTTAGCATTTCTTTAGAACTGCAATCACTCATAATTTATCTGAGTTAGGATTTAGGGATTTGTCTCAAACACTTTGTTTTGGGCACCACAGTACAAAAAAAGATAGAATGGATGAAATTCAGCACATTTCCACAAAGGTTGTTACAGTCTTAGTACATGACATACAAATTTGGTGTGAGAAAACCATGTTTGTTCAGATTGGAGAAAAAGAAATGAGGAATTTTACCATTGCTTTAGCTATCCAATGAAAGGTTACAGAGAAGGTAGAACCAAAGGACACAGTTTTCATCAACAGGAATTCTGGGTATATATTAGGAAATAAATACCTTCACAGTGAAGGTAGTCAGACATTGGGACAGGTTGCCCAGAGAAGACATGAAATTTCCAGGTTTTGGTATATTCAAACCTTAGCTGATATGACTTTGGACAACATAATCCAACTTTGAGGTTGGTTCTGAGTTTGAAGTCAGCTCTGTGCTGAGCAGAGGTTGGATTAGAAGACTTCTAGGATCCCTTCCAATCTAAATGACTCTGTGATCCTTTTACTCACAAATAAATAGTGAATTATCCCAGATTTGGAGTTGCAACACATTGTTGAAATAAATTAAATTTGATTTTTTTATGTTGGTTTTTGTGCTTTCAGGTGGCAAACCAAGTAATCTGCAAAAACCAGTTGTACTTGGCATGGCATTTTGTAATGAGGGACTGTATGCAGCTGGACGTGTAAGGCATCCTTTATGCTTTTAACTTGCTCTGAGTGAGTGAAAATCCACATTCAAATGGAGAATATTTGCAGAGTTCACTGCAAAGACAGGAAAAAGTGAGGGGCTGCAGGACTATAAAGTTCCTCTCTGTTGACTATATTACTTTGTTAAGGCTTGACACAGGGGAGCAGAGTGTGAAAAGATTCCATTTTTGTACTCAAAGAAGCAATAATAGAGGACAATTCTGGTTTTATTTAAGAATATTGTAGAGATATTTAAGAATATTGTATTGTATTCTTTATTACTAATATTGTAGAATATTTAAGAATATTGTAGAAAAGAAGGATGGACAAAAAATAGGAAAGGAGATAAAATGGCCAACGGAATTGACAAATTATTTTGTGCAAAATCCAACTCAATTTCTAACCCAATCTGACAATGCCATTGTACATTCCTTCTTAATTGGGGGACAAATTCTTACACTGTCTCAAAAACAACAATATGAAATCTAAAGCATTATCTAATGAGAGAGTCTGTTTTTATCAAACATGGACTGTCACCAAGAATTGTATTAAAGCACACCTTTATGTTCAACAGATTTATTATCTCAGTTTAGAGTCCTTTTGATTTAAACATACTGAAGACAAATGACACGGCTGGTGATAGGATGCAGTTAAACACTGCTGCTCTAGTGATTTTCAGAAGATCTTGCAGTTCAGTTTGCCAGACAGTATAAGTGACATAGACCTCACATGGATTTGTACTTTTCTGCACAGGAGGGTGTTTTAATCTTTTATCACATCAAAGACCTGCAGTATGAGATAAAAATCTGTGCTGATATCTCACAGCCCATATCCAGCCTCATGTTTTCTCCTGATTACACCAGTCTGCTGCTTGTCACTGACCAGGTACAACATTTGAGATAACAGCACTACGTAATGGCATGTTCCTGGGATTCTGTATGAATGTGCTGGTACTATTAGTACAAAATGTTTCATCTAATCACACAAGTCAACAAATTATATCAGAGGTGAACACAGTCCATTCTGTGTTTCACTGAAAATTGGAAAGACTTTTAATGAAGCCCAGAACAATTGTCTCCTACAGATAGTGGAATATAAAGTACCTAATGTTGAGATTTCCCAACAGAAATCCTTGTGTGGGTACAGTTGAGTACATGTTCAGGGCCTCTCATGTGTCCAGGTCATGGATCTACTGGGCATGAATTCCAAGCTTGATATGTTCCTGCACAGGGAGAAAAGTGTAGCTTGGGTGTATCAGACCTACTGTGACTCTGCAGTAGAGTTGTTCTCTCTACAGACATTAAGTTTTGTGTTGGTGTAGAATATTTATTCTTTTCTGGAGTAACATGAAATTGGGTATGTTTAAATTATTTTATTACAGCAAGTTTGAGAAACAAAATTCTTGAAAATATGGTTAGCTGTAGCACTCTAAAAGTGGAATTAACATCATCTTCAGCCTGTGTAAATTAATATAATCCACTAAACTCAGATGAATCCTACTGGGCACCTTTTACCTCAGATTAGAGTCAAATATAAACATTCAAAGAGTGAAGCTCAGAAAGATGGGGGCGGTTTTTTGAAGTCTTTGAAAGCTTCTAGTGAAAAGTTTCATGGCCCAGTGATGGATTATTTCTCTTTATTTGTCAGGGGACAGTCTATAGTTACAGACCTGCCCGTAGTGGAGAAGCTGTCAAACTCTTGGACACATCCAGCAGTTGTTTTCTGGCAGCTGATTTTCTTACTCCAAGGAACAACTATTGTGTGGTAAGAAATTGTATTATTTCTAATATTGAATAGTGGCTCTTTTCAGGTGAACAATATGTTGCTAAGGCACAAAATGAAAAGCCTTGCAGAAATCAGATATTTGTTAGAGTTGTGTAACATCCCATTAAGGAAGTAAACTGCATTCATTCAGCTATTGTCTATAAAAGGGTCAGAACTTGCCTTGGAATGCAGGTTGGATAATTTCTGTTGTACTGGTTCTGCTGCTGACTTGTGTGACTTAGATTGTTCAGGAAGATAGCTGAGCAAAAGATGGATTCAGTTCAGAGAACTGATGTTGTCCAACAATTGCTACTGATCTTTTCAGCCCTCTGCACAGATTGGAACATCCTGACAGATACCTCTGTGCTGGGCCCAGGGACAAAGAAGGCCTTACTCATGCACCTGTCCATTCTTAGAAATTGCTTGTTTTTCATTGTCTTTCACTCCTGCAAGACATATATTTTAGCCACCAATTCATTTACAGGCCATGAATTCTCCAGGTAGCCAGTCTAGAAAAACTGGGGTCATTGTCTATTAAGTTGGCTGAATCTCTTTGTTCACCATTAGCATGGGAATGCTAAATTTTACCTGACTTTGAGTAGTGTGAAGGTTGAGTGATCTCTAGCCTTACTTCTTGTGAGCCTTACTGCCTGTAATTACCTGGGTATAGGAAGAACTCAAGTATTGTTTTGATCTCCATCATTTTTCATGGGAGAAAACGAGACCTCTCCTCAAGGCCTTTCCTATGCAAATAAAATTATAAGCAGGTTGTTTTCCTGCTGGCAGAGTGGTGGGAGTGCTAATATTGATCAAGCTAACAAATGTTGCCCTAAATTTGCCACTGTCTCATTCTGCTTAAAGCTACAGAAATGCACAAAAATTATTGAAAGTATTCCTTAAGCAGGTGTACCTTGCAGCATGTGGATTTAATGAAAAGCTAAATAATCCCAAGTGAAACAGTAACCCTTAATCTGCTATGCTCAGCAATTAACTGAATCTATATTTTATAGAAGATCACTAATCACTTCCAGGCTATTTGGGTAGTTCATCCTCTTTTGACTCTGTTTTTCTCTGTTCAACAGTCTGTAACAGTTTCAGGTGAAGTACAAGTTTGGTCCTTGGAAGATGGAACTCTCCTCAGCAAGATAAACCTTGGTATTGAGGTACGTGTAAGCAGGAGCTTATATCATGACTGATACTTAAAATTTTCTCTATTTGTCAATTGATTGCATAATATTCCACAGATTTGGATCAATCAGTGCTGAGGAAAGCTCAGTAATGTCTTTGAGCGACCCATGGATGAGATTTATAGATTATCTTTCAGAATGTTTCCTTGAACTATTCCTGTCATGTGTTTATCTTGACTACAAAGCAACATTTCAGCCAAATGTCCTTGTCATGTGTCTTTAAGCACATCTTTGTAAAAATATCTACATTTTTATGGTATTTCTCTTTTTTTTTTTCTTTTAAATAAGTAACAAAAAAGTTTCAAAAGAATAAAAGCTAAATGCCTTGGATGATATTGAAAAACAGGTTTTAAGAATTGAGTTGATAAAAGTATTTCAGACTGTTAATGCTTTGTCCTGATTGAAGATGCATTCAAACCCTCAAATCTGACATAGTAAAGAAAATAATCCCTTTCTATAAAAGCTGTACACACAACAGCTTTTAATTAGGTGAAACTTCTTTCACTTAAAATCTGGAGAGTGGATATAATGGTTGTTTTTTTCTCTGGAAAGAACAGAATTATATTTCGATGTGTAACTACAAAGCATAGATAAAATTTCCATTATGTCTCTAAATACTTCCTTTGTTAAAAACATTTGAGGTTTCTTCTTGAAATTTTAGGGACTTTTAAATAGCAGAGGAAATGGCATATTAACAAATAGCATAATATATAAAAATATGTTGAACTCTAAAGAATCTTCTACTTCTCAACTAGGCAACTTCAATGGCTTGCTGTCCCTCCTCCACCAGTGTTGCTGTAGGGACCCACAAAGGCCAAATCTGTTTCCTTGATGTCACCAAAGCTGAAGCTCCACGGGTTGTTCACAGAACTTTTCTTTCCAAACTTCCAGTGCTGTCTTTGCAGTAAGTATGTAGTTGGGTAGATATATTGTCAATTTATTGCTTGAGTAATGATATTAGTTGAAGAAAAAAATTTGACATTTTTATTCTACAAATAAAAAATTAAAATATTTAACAGCTTCTACATTTTTTTCAGTATTCTGAATTGCTTGCAAGAGGTAGTAGCAGGATTTATATGAGAGAAATGTAATAGATCTGTATTTTAAGAAGGTTTAACTGAACACAGAAGATACTGATGTATAAGATCCTTTCTGAAAAATCATCACGTGCAGTAATTATGCACAATTCCATGTATCTGACTTTAGAGGGTTATTTCTCACTGAATGTCAATTTAAGGGTTTGTGAAGCTAAGTTTAAGCCTTTTGGTCATCTCTTTCTATATGATGGATTTTTGTTACCATTGCTAATTATTCATTTACTTAAAGTTCTGGAGATTACCAGTCCTCTTGTAATAAGCTCTGGTTATCTAAAAGGCTATTTTTTTTTGTTGGGGTTTTTTGTTGATTGGGTTCTCCCCCTTGCCCCATTATTGAAAAATATGAGAGTATTTTACTCTACTTTGCAAAAGATAGATTGGATTTTGAACTGTTAAACTTTAATATAAATCTGCCTGTTATTTGAGAGTCAGATGTATCCCTTTTCACAGCTACCTAAGACAGAACTTTAGAAACAGATACAGAAAGCAACTTGTTCAAAATAAAATCAGTGCAAAATAATATCAAGATCTGTGTAATAGTTTTATGTCTAAAATAGTGAATGTAAAACAAATTCTGATTTAACAAAGTTGTTAGTGCAGACTGCTGTAGAGTATGATCAGCTTTAGATTGACCACCCACTCAATTAGAAACTGCACTCACAGCACTGGGCTTTATATCTGGCCCTAAACCTGTGAACTCAGAAGCTGAAATTTATGTTTATGCACTCAGTGAAGTCAGCAAGGTATGGGAGTGAAATTATTTGATTCTTTGAATCGACTGTATTGAACTGATTTCTGCTTGGATTTGCATTTTACCTAGTTATGATCAGAGTGGCCAGTTCCTCATTGCAAGAGCTGCAGAAGGACACATCTTTATTCTAGATGCTCGTCCATCAAAATTATTCCAAGTTCTGGGATATACAGGTAATACATGTAACAACATTAATTACATTTTCTTTTCTCTATTTTTTGCATTTTAAGCATACTTGTCAGTCAGGCTAAGCCATTCACCTTCATTCTACTTATTTTCTTGGAAGCCTATTTCTATTCTTCCCACCTATTTTGTAAGGACCAGAGTTCTTTTTGGGGTTTTTTGTTTTGGAGGGTTGGGTTGGTTTATTTTGGTTTTTTGCTTTTTTCACCCTTTGTAATTTTCGTTAGCAAATGTACCAATATTACCTTTCTTTCAGAGTATGTGTAAGTCTCAGGGAAAAGAATGGACTAGCTGACAAACTGATCACATCTCCAGCACAAAAGTAATAGTGGTGGTAAAGAACTAAAGAACTTTGTGAGAATTTGGACTAAAAACCTGTAGGTTATGATCATTGTGTGTAATCTCCTGTTTCAAATTTCTACCACAGACATCTTTAACATGGGAACTGATGAAATTGCCAGCTTTGCTGGTTGATAATGAGGAATAAAATACGAGTTTTAACTCACAAAATAAATTCAATTTTTCCAAAAGCATTATTCTTACAGATCATATCTGTGTCTACAGATCTTCACCATAATTTTAAGTATAAAGGACAGTATTTTATCATTTTAATTGTTTTAACAAATAGAATTGTATCTCCTTAAATAATTTTTGTAATTTGCCTGATCATGTTCTCATTATCTGGAGGGTTTGTTAGAGGGTTTTTCTGTGCTTTATCTGGCAGTTATCAGCAGACAGCTTCAAAATTGCTACAATTCAAGCTGGAGGTACATTCAGATTTGACTATTTAATGTAATAATAATGTGCTGGTGCTTAGGGATTCCCAGCACCCAGTGCCTCAAGGGAAGTTGAGTGCATGCAGCACTCCTGAGCTGAGCTGTGTTCCAAACAGGGATCTCCTTCGGTGTCACAGGGTATTTTAGTAAAAACAATGTTACCATGCCACAGTTACAATGTCCATTGATGTTCCTTACCTGCTTCAGTGCTGGCAGATGAAGTGCTCCATCTTTCTGTAAGTTCTGATTTAAAGAATGACTCAGTTGAAGTGATGGTACTTCTTAATGTAGAAGAGCTCCAACAAGCAAGACTGGAAATTTTTCATCTGTCTTCAGCAATCATAACAGGTAAAAATTGAAATACATACTAACATTTTCTAGGGCAATAAGCCTAGTGTCAGTTTTTCAAGTTATTTACATTTAATTTTTAAAAGGCCTTACATTTGACAAACTTTTCAAAAATTAGTTTTGTAGTTTTCAACACAGTTAATGTTTTCTTTAAATATTCATTAATGTTGGACTTATTATTGTGACTATTTCTAGTTATATAAAATGGGGCTTCATTTTCAAAGCTGCTGGAGATCTACAATTATTCTCTCAATTTCAATTTTATATCAGGTGCATTCTCAGTCTTAATTTCAGGTGTCCCTTTAAAGCTCAAATTAGGGAAAGAAAAAGAATTTTAAAAATAATAAAATGCCCCTTTGAAGATGTGAACTGCAGTGCTTTAACCAATACCAGCCAGGCTGTGTGTTCCTCATGGCAGAGATTCCTAAAACAAGTTCAAGATGAAGGCAATGGTGACATGAACCTGCATCCAAACTAATAAGCACTGTTGACATAATACTCAAGAAGTAGGGTAAATTAGTGTATGCAAATAGTCTCATCACTGTGGTTAAACTGTTTCTAGCACTGCTTTAGAGCCAGTAGAGCTATTGCTCTGCTTCACTGCAGTGTGCTGCATCAGCAGTTGGTGTTAAATCTACGTATCTTAATTTCCAGTCTCTTCCCTGAAAACTCACATCATGCTCTCTCCTTGCTGAGGATTATTTTCATAATTACATGATAGACAAAGCACCTGTATTAGTGGTAGTCATGCCTCTTCCTCCCTCTTTATTTTGTCAATCTTTTAGATAATGAGAAGTATGTGAATGAACAAGGAATGTTTAATGCCTGTGAGCTGAAAAGGGAGCGATATGATCTGGACTGCCCTTTGAGCTCAGCAGTCAGACTGAAGGATAACACTGTCTATGGCTACTGCACCTGTGCACCTTTCATCTGTAAATACCACCTCTCTGAAAAGGTAATTCTCTGAAGTTGCATTATTTTGGGTGGTGGTTAAATACTAACAAACAAAGGCTGTAGATGAAATTACTATAGCAGGATATTATCTTAAAGAAATCCTCTCTCCACTCAAAATACCTACTCTGTCCATACATCAGCTTCCAGTATCCCACCACTTGCTTAGAAATCTGGCAAAAGTAACATCCTTGTTTTATTATATTGGTTCTTAAAATGCACACAGCTTGCAGGTACTTCACAAGGGGCTTCTGTGCTGGAGCTGTGGGTTTGTGCAGTCTGCTGAGTACCCTGGACCTGCAGCTCCTGAAGGGACTGGGCCAACGTCGCCCAGGACTCTCAGATGCAAACCCAGCCCAGCCTCACAATGAAGCAGTGAGGGCTTTAGGGAGCCACTGCTATTGCCTGCTGAGGAACTGCAGCTCTCTGCAGCTCATAGGTCTCCCACAGTTGAAGAGTCAAGGCAGGTAAAAAGGTGAATTCTAAAGGTCAGCATTCCTCCTTGACCTGTCCCATCCTTTCTGAGCCCAGAAATTCCAGGCTCAAACATACTGAATCCAGACCCTTCTGCAGAGGTGAGAAGCAATGGCACTACTTCCTCAGCTCACTAATCCAGTAACAGTTTAAACTGCAATGCATGTGGTAACCCACAAACCTCTCATTAATTTTCTTAAAATGGCAGATATCATCTGAACTGCTGTTAACCTTTTTCTTGTTTGGCAGAATAAGTTGGAACATCCATCAGTACTTTCATCAGAAAAGAGGATTCCTAGCAAACAGTTTGGATCAGGTTTGCTCTGTTTATCTTCCAACAGCCAGTGGCTGGCAGCAGCAGCCAAGGATGGTGTTTTGTTTATCTACAATACTTCTACTCTGGTAGGTGGGCGTCTGGGCACAGGCCTTGTTTGATTTACGTGAGACAGAAGTGTGAAAATTACTTTCTTTAACTGTAAACTTTTCCTCACTTGAATAGAAGGTGTTTGAGAAAAATTTATGTTGAAAATGAACTGATGTAGCATTATACGAAACAATTGTTTTTATAATGAATGTGTATACAATCATACAAACCACTTACTTCATTCTTCAGTAAATCTTAGCATAGATCATTTTGCTACTGTTCTCACCTCCTGCAAAATCAATATACTTCAAACTTGTTCCATGTGTAGTCCAACCTTTTAAATTTAAAAACCCTAGTATTTTATGTACTTTTTATTGCCATTTTGGATTGACTTTAATCTAAAAATTAAAAAAAATTAACATGTTTTTAAATTTAAATAATAAAAATAATTTAAAGACATATTCAGTTATAAAAATGTATTTGCTGATACTGCTTCTATGACTTCTCTAGGATATACTTGCTCAAAAGCATTGTCAGTCATATCAAGGAGGGGGAATCAGATCCATGGTGTTCTCCCTGGATGGCAATTTCATCCTAGTTAATGGTGAAAATGATTGTGCCCTGGTGTGTCTGAAGTGGAAGTATGTATAAAGTGGCAGAATAATATTGACTGTGTTATTTCTTGTATCCTGGTAGATTAATTTTGCATTTACTTATGATTCAAGTCTTCCTTTTTCTTAGTCTCAAAGTAAGAAGAACTGGAGAGAAATAAAATCTTTCCCCTCATCTTTAGAGTCAGTTTGGCCTCCCTAGCTCAGGAAAATCTTATACTTTGGGTCTGAATGCAGCACAACATATAATAATATTTTCTGAGAAGTATTACCAAGTGATACCTCTTATCATTCTCAAACCAGCTCTGGAAGGGGCTCTCTGGGGATGTAAGGGATGTAATCTCCTGAGATACTATTTTAACTCATTGAAAAGGAGACATCCCAGCTTTAATGGGAATTCTACTGTGGCTATAGAGAGCTCTTAGCAGACATTAGGAGGAAGAGGCACTTGAAAGTACAGCTTTTCTGCAGGAAAATAAAGATTCATAAAGATGACTCTGTCAGAGCAATATTTCTAATATGGGTAATCCATCCTTCAGAATTTTTATTTCTGTGGAGAGTTCACTTAATTATGCAATTCTAGAACTCAAACAATACAAAAATATTGAATATGTATTTTTAAACAACTTAATAATTGTGTTATAAAGAATATTTAATACTTTGTCCTTTTCCATAATATACAAAAATTATATCAGTTCCCTTTCTGTTTACCAGGGAGATAAAGGAAACTGAAGTTGAGCAAGCTGCTCTTTACTGGCAATCTCTACTTGATATACTGAACAAGTCTACTTCAGATGAAAATTCTGTTTTAAAATCTATGGCAGAATGGAAATTTGACCCAGAATCCACATCAAAACCACATCCAGTAAAGAAACTTAGACTGCTTTCTTTATTTTTATGGGGGAAAAAAAGTTTGACCATTATCCTTAAATTGTACAGGATAAAAACTGTCCTTAATACACTGATCCTTTTGTTAAAGTGATAGAATACCCCTGAGGATAGGCTGAATATGCTTAAATAGTAATTTGTGGAAAAGTACTGTCAAAGAAATAGGATATTTATGTGAAGATGGCATTCACATCTTCAATTACACTTAGTTTTCTCAGCCACAGAAAACTCTGTGAAAGTCAATTTCTCCTCATGTGAAGTTTTTTGTCCTTCCCACTGTGATGTTACTGCTATACATTGTGTTTTACTAATTGTATGTTTTTCCATTGAAATCAATCAAAATAATGATTACAGATTAGTCCAGTCAATCATTTGAGTCAAAAGTTTTTGCATAATAGCAAGGGTTTGCAGGATCAGATCTGGGGACTAGTTGGGCAAGAAAAATGTAACACCCTCTAATTTGGTGGTGGTGGTGTTTCTAATGGGAGTCCACTTTTTATTTCATTTCCATCTTTCTTTCACTCACTCTCTAAGTACCTGAGCTAGATGTTTCTATCTTTAATATAAACATCAGGAGGCACCACTGAAATCTTTTAATGCACAGGTGACAGAAGAAGATGGAAACGTCACAAATACCGATGACACGACGTGGATAGGCCAGAAAATACAGAAGGTACTTCCACAGAACAAGTATTAATCAAAGCCAGAGTTTTCAAGGGTTTTCAAGGTTTTCAAGGGTTTCACTTGGGGTACCAAAGCATTTGCTGTACAAAGATCTAGTTTCAAAAGCTTTTCTCACATTTGGCCCTTTCTTTAACCATTGTGATCTAGACTTTTAGAGATTCTAGGCCAAGGTTATAAACACATCAGAGAAGGTCCCCAGCACAAGTGGAGCTCTGAAGACCAGAAGACCACTTCTACACAAAGAATGTACAAAAAAAAAAAAAAAGAAATAAAAGCAAAGAAACACAAGGGGGAAAAAAAGCCTGGCAAATTCACTCCTTTTAGAAACTTAAAAGACTTTTTATACTAAATGTCAAAAAGTTGTCAGGAAGATTATTACCAGAAACCAAGCAGATTACTCAATGAAAAATGAAAATAATGAAAATTTTCAACAATAAAAATCTAAGGATTAAAAAATTCTGACTGTAGGCTTTATGCAGTTCAATGTGTCTGTAAGCATTGCACTTGTAATTATGTCTTTCTTTAGTATTTTCTTTTTTTCAAGCAATATTGCTGTACAACCAGTTTACAGTGTGACCTGGCTGTAAAATCTGTTTTCTCTTGTGCAATTCTAAGGATCATCCTATTGAATTAAGCTTGTGTCTGTTTCAGTTATTAACCCCTCTGGCATTTTATTTTCTGTACAGATAATGTTCCTTTAGGTTACTTCAGTATTTTTTTTCTCTTGCCTGTTTTTTTGCCTTTCAACAATGCACTTGTTGTGTGTCAGGTTATGAGAGAAGAGACTCGGAGGTTTGCTAACCAGAAGGAAGAGCTGCAAATGGGAATTAAAAAGCTGCGTGAAACTGTGAGTTTCTTGAAGGGTAATGGCTCAGCTTCCCAGTTCTGTTTTCAAGAACACTTCCTTTATGGCTGTGAGCTCTAGTGCTCAGTTACTTTTTTGTCATAAACTCTGAGCAGACAGGTATTAAAGAGATGTGTTTCTTCAGGGACCAATGCTGAAACTGCCAGGAGCTACTGTCTGATTCTCAGTTTCCTTTGCTCCAAAGGAATTATTCTGTACCACCCCTATACCTTGAGCTATCTGTCCCCTCAGCAGGCTAATTTCTGCCTGTCTAACAACCTTCTATTATAGAAAATACTGTCCTCTCCTTTTTCTTCTGTTTCTTCTTATAAGGCAGGTAAAAAGTGCAGGTAATTAAAATAATTTACTCTGATATCAAGTTTTATAGAGTTAAAAATAGCATTTCCTCTATTCACATTGAAATTACTTTTTGTTCCTTATACTTTTTTTTAAAAAAAAAACAGATTCAGAAAATGATGCATGAAAATGAGCAGGTGCCAGACATTGAGAAACTCGAGCACTGGGAGTTCAATCTGGATTTAGAAGAACAGAAACGAGTGCAAGCAGAGGCTGAAGAAGACGTGGCCAGGGTATGGCAGAAGGGGGAACATTTTAAAACGATCAGTGCAAAGGAGAAAAATGAGTAAATATCAGAAGATTATCTCAAAGTTGCTGTTCACTGCTGAGACGCAGGAAAACAGAAAAGTATTTGAAGTCACTTTTTGAAGCAGGTGAAACTGCTGATGCAGACAAGACAAATTTGAATATGATTTATGCCAGAAACTACAAATTTCACGCTGTGGTCTTAGGCATGTTGCTTATGTTCTAGAATGCTTTTCTTCTCATAGAAAATTATGCCTTCAGTACTCTGCAGGTAGGTTTTGGAGAAGATAGCAGTGATAGTCCAAGATGATGAAATATTGATAACTCATTTCATTTGTTAGTCTTCTTTCAGTAACTCAATGCAAATTGTCCATATCTTGTTACTTTGCACCACGTCCTGTTATTTTCTCTTCTGTGTCTTGAAAGGCGAGGAAGGAGATTGAGATGGAGATTTTATTCTACTGCTACTTGCAGGATTTAATCAAATATGAGTGCTGGGATGTCATGAGTGTAAAAGGACGTGCAGTTAAGGTAACCTCTGCTTTCTAAAACATTTTCTGCAGTAGTTTATTTATTCCTTAAGGTACAGAGACAAAATAACACATTTCTGATTCACTTATGGTGTGGGAAAATCTTTACTTCTTCCCAAGGCTCAGGGAAATATTTTATTCTGTTAATTTTGTCTGAGCTTGGTGGATTTTACCTTCTAAGGTTAAAAAGAGTGCTGATAAGCAAACAGGGAACTCTTTAATTCCTTGATCTCAAACAATATATTTACACAGTATTACTAGAAGGATTTCTTTGTCAGTCCAAATGACTTCTGCTACAGAGAACATAAAGCCAAAATTTAACCCTGATTTTGCCTATTTTAAATAGACGGAGATGAGTCAAACTGATGATACTGCATTATCCCAAGGGTAGTGAAAGACCAGGTCATTAAAAAAAAACCAAACCCAAACAAACTAGTTATGGTTTAATTCTATGGATAAAGATGGATAAAGAGACCACACCCATAGATTATTTTTTAAACTGTATTTAATACATTGTCTGTACTAATTGATCCTCAATTTTATTCCTGATTTAAGCAGTCTGTAACTGTTTAGCATTCAGGTATTGAACAAATGAACTGATAGCATTCTGAAGAACTTCTTACTTTGGATTTTTTTTATTTTAAATTTGATCAGTGCTTCCATATGGATTGTGAAGTGCGTAACTATCCTCTGAAGGAACGTAGTAAAGAAGAGCTGGAAACTTTGAAGAAAGTTCTTCAGTTAAGGAGGACTGAAATAGCTGAGCTTAAGGTACAGATCATCTTCTGAGCTGGCATCTTATCACTTCTTTATCTAGTTACATTCCTAGGGTCCATTTTCTTGCTGTAGAAGTTGGCCAAAAAATTTAAAAACATAAATAAATGTGAAATGTTGTTTAACAAAAATGTATTAGTCTTAAATAATGACAGAATAGCTGAGGTTAGAAAAGCCCTCTGGAAGTTATCTAGTCCAGCATTCCCAGAGCATTTACTCAGGGCAGTGTCCAGTGAGGCTTGGAGTATCTCCATGGTGAAAGAATCCATAAGCTCTCTGGGCCACCTTTTCTCCTGCTTGAAAAGAAACCCTCACAGGAAAAGGAACCCCCCAAGCCTTCTCCTTCCTGAGGGTAAACAATTCCAGTTCTTCTAGTCTGTCCTCACATAAAAAATGTTTAAAATCTTTACTGATATTAGTGGCCTATCACTGGACTTCAGTATTCCCAGTGTTGTACTGGGGAACCTCAAAATGGACCCAATATTCCAGATATGATAATTTCAAGTTGTGTTATTTTGATCACTCTATATAACCTCTAGAATTTTTTTCATTGTGAGCCACTGGATCATGTACAAACTTAACACAGTTGTCATGTTTCTGATATGCAGAAACTTGAGGGTGACTCTGAGACTGCTTTATATGAGGAAGAAGGAGAGAAAGCAGCAGAAGAAGTGGCTGATGGTGGTGCATCTCACTGCCTAAGTGGAAGCCTGAGCTCTCAGTATGGTGGGAACACATCTATCCTATACCACCAATGTGACTTGCACACCAAGGAGCAGAAACTCAATCAGACAATATTATTGAAGGTGATATCTTCTGAAATCTGTTGTACTGCAGTGACACTCATATCTGTTGGTTTTTACAGCAGTCACAGCCACTGTTAGATTTTGGACATACTGACACTAAGCAATGGAGAGTCACCCCAGTCTGAGTAACTGAGACAAAAGCTGATAAATGCACACAGTGCTGTGGATTTGCCAGCTTGGGTTTGGAAGAACAAGATTACATGAAATTGGTTATCCAGTTTCAGGGTATCTGTATCCTTTTCATGGTGCATTTTAGTAAATTGACACAGTAAGAGAGACATATGCTTTACCCTCTTTAAAGTTCTACTTTTCTTTGTTGAGATCAATTCTTTATGCTGAAAGAAGAATTTATCCACTAAGAATGCATTCTTTTTTAGATGATTATAAGGTCTGAGGTGTTCTTAAAAAGTCAGTTTCCAAAGTTTGTTTTTTTAAGGGACACATTTTACTTACATATGTCAGAGAATCACATGGAAGCATATTGAAACTGAAGGTTGCATCAGCAAAGTATATCCTTTGCTCTGCCTCACTGCACCTGTGATTTACAATCCCTAGATTTACATGTCACATTTTTTTTCTTTGAAGCTCCTCCTTTCAGCTGAAGAGGGCCAAAAAAAAAAAAAGCAAATAGAAGACAGCCTAATTTTTTATCTAGCTTTGGCAGTAGCATGTTTCTTTCAGACTCTTTCTTAGATGCCAACTGTGTAGAAGAAAATGAATAAAAATTTCTAGAAAAGAGATCATCTGCCTAAGTCCATTTAACAAAGCTTGAACTCTACACTTACGATTTTCACAAAAAGGGTTTACCAGTTTATCTCCTTGTCACACACACAAATGCACACATTCATGATTCTGATGGCTTGAGTAGTACATAAACATGGATAAATGTGACCTGAAGAGTTCCTTTTTCGACATTTCCAGGACGTCATTTACAAAGTGAAAACTGCTTTTAATGAGGAATTTGACACAGTTGTACAACAAAAGGAGCAGGAGATAGCACGAGTGAAAGAAACAAACCTGAAGATCCAAGAAATAGTGGACCAGCTTGAACTTCCAGTGGAAGTGTGGGAGCCAGTCCTTACAGATGATGAGATGCCGGAGCGAGCGCTCACTGTTCAAGATTCAGAGGTGTTTGAAAAATGCATCTTTGCATTTCACCCATTCAAACCCAGCTCTCTAATTCTTCTCATTTCCAGACATTGTGTCACTACTGAAAAACCTTCAAGCAGATGTGTCTGTATACTTAAAATCATCTTTTTGCCTCATTTTCTTCCCTTTCCTTTTTAGGGAGAAAAGCCTTAATAAGTCAATCTGAAATGAAAAAATGTATACAAACTTAATTTATTGCTGTTAAAAGTTTTCAAAATGCCCATAAATTAGATAGAAATTCTTTGTTCCAGACATTCAAACTGAGCTTTCAGGAATTGCTTCCATAGTTAAGGGTTTCTCTGTTTTCTCTGAGTGCCATTTTGAAACAAAGTAGTTTTAAACTAAAAATCTAAGTGTTAGAGCATTCTTAATAATGTACACTTATAAATTCAACTAATTATTTACAAAGAAACACCATATTTCTTATGCAATATATTCCACTGATCTTATCTGCTCATGTGGTCAGTCTTTTCCCATTTTTCTTTCTCTCTCACCAGTCCATGTTATCCCATTATAAGAAAAGGCATACACAAAACACAACCAATATCAACAAAAGTGATGGTGGTTTATATTTTAGGATATTTAAATGTAGTTCCTATAGCTGTGCAAAAGGAGAATTTTCATCTTGTGGAATATTGTCATAGAAATACATGAAACATTGTATTATTGCAGAGATAGAGGAAACATTGAGAATTTGTATTTCACCACTGTCATGATGTAACCCCAGTCAGCAGCTATGTACCACACAGCTGCTCACTCACTGCCCCATCTCACCAGGGTGAGGAAAACAATTGGAGGGTAAAAGTGAGAAAACTCGTGGGTTGAGATTAGAACAGTTTTGTAACTGAAATAAAATATAACAATAATGACAACAATGATAATCATCATGTAATTAATGCAATTAAAACATAATCATAAATGTAATTAAGAGGGGAATAATAAAAAGATAAAGAAATAAACCCAAGAAAAACAACTGATGAAAATGAAAAAAATTGCTCAGCACCAACATACCAATCCCCAGGCTGTGGGATGCACTGTACACCAGCTACTTGGAAGAAAATTATCTCCATCCCAGACAAAACCAGGACCACCATTTTTCCAAAGGTTCTTAGTCCCTGTGATCACATTTAGAGAAAAGAACCCTGATAACAAATTTCATTTTCTTCCTTCAGATTAAAGCTGAGAAATACATGACTCAAGAGGAGAAAGAGCAAGCAGAAAGGCTGGCTAAGCTTGAAATGGAAAGACTCGTTGCTGCTATGGTAATTAAAGAAGCATCCCTTTTACAGGCCATTATCTCTGCTTGGGCTTGTTTAATTAATGCAGCACTGAAACATTCCAGTAATGTAGTATGGGACAATTAATTTAAAGTGGTAGGTAATGATGATATGTGCCTTTTCCTTCTTATTATTGTTTACAATCAGAACTACATAGGTAAGCTGGAGGGGAAAAAGATAGTGTTAGACTCACAGTTTGAAAATATGTGCTTAGGGGCAATTTAAAATACTATATCAGGTGGTTGGGAACTAGATACATATCCAAATTCATGCTACTCCTCAATCAAGAGCTTTGTGCTTGATATGTTTTTGTTGATTCAGCAGCCTCTGTTCTCCATGGTTCAGACTAGAAGCCTGTAGTGCTTTCCTCTGGCTTTAAAATGCATCTCTAAAAAATCCTAAGATGGTTCTGGCCCCAAAACAGATGCACAATTACAACTTCCTTCATCATAGTTTGTCAGTTGGCCAGGAGTAAACTATGCCTAACTATGCCTGGGTTCTTTCCAAAACTGCCAAAATGGCAGTTTTAGTAAGTTATTTGGCATATGAGTATTTGTTTACCAGAAAAAACTGAAAGTTTTGGCATGTTTCACACACATCCCCAGAAAGAATCAATCTGCTAGTGACATGCTGAATAATCTAGAAGTGAACTCTGCTATCATCCCCAAAACCTGCAATTGATACATTTCCTTTTGTACCTTCAAGTATTTTTTGTGGTTCTTCCCAGGACGATGAAAGACTGCGTGCTCTTGATGACATGATGGGTGGAGTGCTGGAAATCAGGAAGGAAGACATTTTGAAAATGGTGAGATGTGTTTCTGCCCTGTCCTTTAGGAAACCTGTGGGCTTTCCTGGCAATGTGAAATTCAATCAGCAAATATCTCCAGCCTCAGTGACAGAAGAAAGCTGGAAAACTGTAGAATTGCATTATGACCAGATAGACTCCATAAGAGAGCATACACAAAAAAAGACCACAAGATTCTACTGCCTGTGTAGAATTTTCTATCAACACCTGTTCCTATCACAGTGGAATACTGTAGGAATAACATCTATTTAATGTACATCTCTCTAATATATTACCCTTATAACAACTATATTGCTGGGGAAGGGTCAATCCTCCATGGATCTTAGAGAAAAGCACTGTGTTTCATTTAACTCGCCAACTATAGATAGTACAGCAGTAGGGGAAGGAAAGGATGTGAAGGAGTTTCACAGAAAAAGAGTAGGGCAGGTCCAAGCACTCCTCTGAAATTGATCTGTTTCAGAAAATTAGGACTCCATGTAGCATGGAGTTAGATTTGGTGTTCTGAAACAAAAAATGTGATGTATCTTCTACTGACAGTAGTATTTGAGTACTGAATTCTTGTATTTTGCAATTTCCAGTTGTGAATTCATGTAAGCCAGTGAGTTTAGCATGATATATAAACACTAAAATTACTGGTGCAAGTAACAGACCACAGCAACAGAATATATATGTTACTTTGACTTAAGGCTTGTACCTTACTAAGAAATACCTTTTGTTAAATTTAGTGCATGCTGTCATTTGTTACTGTGTTGATGTAGACTAAATATTGCTTTTTAAGCATATTTTTCTTCAATACTTCTAGGATATTCCTCCACCTTCTTTTATATCCAGATCTGAAGATCTTTGGACTGATGAAGAAAAGAAAATATTTGAAGAATATGAGATAAAAGTCAAGGAACTGAATGAAGAAAAAGAAGATTATAGACAGGTAAATTAAAATGAGGAAAAGATAGGTTTGTTCACAGTGCTCATGACCAAAGCTTTCAATCTTTCTCAGAAGCAACTTCTAAAAATGAATACTAATAAATAGGTTAAACTAAGATAAATTATCATCAAAGATGATGTGCATATTAAATAAATCTTACCTTAGACAGAATTAGGCAGTCTCCACTTGTAACAATTACTATGGGCAAAACCCCATAAAAGTTGTAAAAGTTGTGATATCCTAAGAAGGTAACTTTCCTCCACAAATGTACCAGTAGTTCTAAAATGTGGTTTTCAGGTTCATTGCCAGAGTTGCTGATGCCATATACAACTAATACAATTACATTTATTCTTCAAAGTGGTATTGGAGCAACATAACTTTGTAGCCTGGCATAACTCTCTTTTCAAATTAATTTCAAATTAATTTTAATTAATTAATTAATTTAAAAGTAATTTCTGTGGCCTCTTGGCTGAATTGTAAACTTCCATATTGGGCATTCTCCATCATCTCATATGTATATGTATATGTATATGTATATGTATATGTATATGTATATGTATATGTATATGTATATGTATATGTATATGTATATGTATATGTATATGTATATGTATATGTATATGTATATGTATATGTATATGTATATGTATATATTGAGAGACATCAGAAATTATTTGTTCCTCCAGATGTAATATTGCTGCTCTTGTCCTTCCCTTCTCCAGTTTCTGAAAAATGAATGGAACAAACTTGAAGCTTCCATCAAGGAAACAACACAAAATTTTGATGAGATTGTCTTTAAACTCTCTGAAAAGAAACTGAAATCAGATATGGTCATCTACCAGGTATTGCAAAAAGCATTAATTTTTCATCTCTGCCTCTGTGCAGCAGAAATGGTGACTTTTTTTTTTTTTTACAATCATTTAACAGGAAGAGCTCAAAATAGTCAATCTCATTTACACTTTACTGTTGGATGAAGAGTTGGACACTAGAGAAGCTGGACTTCAGAAATTCCTTATGAAAAAGAAAAAAGAAAAAGTAAGTTCTCATTTGGAATGCTGTTGTTAGAAGGAATGTAATGTTTACAGGACAGTTAAGTCTGCTCTTTCCAAACCAAAATCTTGCCATAGAGGAGTTTGTGACAATTTACAGGATCATTTGTTGTTTTTTTTTCAATTTGTACAAGTGACACACATTATAAATACCTCTGGTTTTCTTAATAGGTACTCAGCTTGGTTCATGTGGAGTTCTTTGGTAAAACTTCATACATTGAGAAGGGCATGCAGCTATTTGTTTGCTACATATAATATTCTTTAGTACCTGGTATCAAGCTGAAAGTAGTAGGTCTGGGTTTCAATGCAAGTCTCTTCCTGTGCTAGTCTCCAGGTTGGTTCTGGTTTTTGGGACAATATTATCTCATTTGCCCACTTCTTCTTCATGGAGCTGTTAATGAGTCCACAGATAATATACTGCTGTCTCCACATGTCAGATCTCCTGCTGAGCCTGTGCTGAGCACTGTGTGTTTGGAGCTGCCAGCAGCCTGTTGTGAGCTGCAGGGAGGGATTCCAAACAGGCACTGAATTGGCTAGACTAGTTTTAAAGCCATCTGAGGCCAAGTGTATACCAGCTTACGATTTTCACTTTTCTTTTCTTTTTTTTTTTTTCCTTCATTTTTAAATGGTCCCATTGGTACAACTTTTGGTCCCTGGAAACTGTCAAATACAATAAAACTGTCTCCCCAGCAGAGTATTAGCATTTAACAGCTTCTATAAAACATGGCTTTAGTATCCTGACACATAGCAGAACTCTGCCATGAAAATGGGAAATGGAATGCTAAAGTTAAGAACTCTCCACTGAACAACATTGGAGATTTTTTGACTGGTCTTACCTGAGATGACATGAAAGTAAAAAGAAATCGGTACGGAAAAAAAGGTATCAACATATGTTATTCAATTCAATGTTTCAAAAGGGTTGTAAGCATTTCTTACACAAATTTGTTACATTCTTAAGCAGCAGGTTGGTTTAATTTCACAGCCCTTCATCTTCTAGGAGTATCTACAAGTGACCCCTCAAGAAGGCACTATATGGTTGCTTAAAATAGCTCATGTGGTTATCTCGAGAAATAAGAAGGTGTCAGCTTCATCACTATATGTGAATAGCCATTCACTGTTTCTGCTGGCCTTTTCATTCCTGAAATCTTTTGGCTTTACTCTAGGTCCAGGGTGCAAGAAAAGTCCTGACTGCAAAACATGGTGTTGATGCTTTCACAGGCCCCTATAAAGATGCATTACATGAAAAGAAGGTGAGACTCTTGGAAACACAAGGAGTTTCAGAAGTTAAAAGTTAATGTTGTATCTTCATAATGAGAAGAATGTACTTCTCTGTTGGTAAGAGTTCTGGCCAACTCACTGATCAATGAAATTAGGCAGTCAAGGACAGAGTGTGCATAGAAGAATTTATGAAATAGTGCAGATATCTGTGATGTTTGGGAGCACTTAGAAAACCATTGTATCCTGTATTTCTAGAATGTGGGCAGGTTGATGCTTCTTTTAAAAATAATATTGTGGTAACAAGAAAGCTTTCTTCCCCACCCCCAGAGCCTGGAACATGGTTTTATACAGGAGTTTGCTGATGTACCTAACGATCTCCTTGAGGAACTTTTACAACTTTACGGACATCGACCAGAGTAGGATCCCCTCCAATTCCATTGTTTAAATACTCATGTTTCTTGTGAATCAAGAATGAGAATACTATTTATTCTAATTGTTTAAATTATATTGCTTGCTTTTTATTTGATAGTTAACAATAGCTAATTTCCCATCACACTAACAATTGCTATTTTGAATATACACTTCCTTATTCACTCCACAAAATCTATTTTAAATGCAATCTAAACAATCATCAAGTTCCAAGACAATATTCTTATTTTGTATAGTCTTATCTATTTGCTTTCTGCAAGAGATTTAGAGTATGAAACATTCTTAGTTTTTTGTGACCTTCTTCTATGCAAGAGAAAATACAAAGTACATCCTGTCTGTGGTGTGTGTGTGCACTAGGACCCCAAGGAGAGAAACCCTCCTTGACACAGCTAACCCCTATGTGAAGGGATCTGCTGAGGATTACCAAGATGCACTTTCCCTTTTAATGAAAGCCATGGATGAGCTGGACAGTCCTGAGCACAGGCCTAGTGGCTTAGACCAGTCTGTGTGGGAACGTTTTTGTCTAGCTAGACGAAACAAAATGGAGAGTGAGGAGCTGGTATGTAAAATTCTTTATTTTGCCTGTATACTTCTTTATATTTTTGAGCCTTAAACTTTCTTTTCTTTCTCACGTAGTGTCTCACATAGTGGTGAAATAACTCCATTGGCCCTTGAAAGTTTGTTCTGGCTACATTCAATTCAGAATAATGGAAACTTGTTCTTTATTTATTTATTTGCTACAGTTCTTCAGAGGAAAAATTAGTATGTTAATACAGATGGATTTGATCAGAGTGATTGTGACCTTGATATGGTTGCATTAAAAATAAAAAAATATCATTTTCCTTTTCTCTATTCATACAAAAAAAAATAAGGTATTTGATTCCCATTATCTGTTGAAGTCATCCTCTCCCATAAGCATTCTACACTTGCACTGATGCATTCCAATATTTTTCAAGAATATAAAGAGTAATTTTTGACAAAAGATGTTTCTGGAGATGTATTTGTTCATTATAAAAGCATGAATGCATAAATCTGAATTATGCAGAGACAGATATACGTGAAATTTGACCAAAAGAGAAGCAAATATTATTTCTCTTCATATGCATAAACTGTGCATATATGAACAAATAATTTCCTGAGCAGAGTATAAGGATTGTAACCTATATGTCTCATATGCTGTACTGAGATTCTCAAAATACTGGGTTGCATATTTATGCATAAAGATATCTTCTTAAGAACTTGTCTTCTCTGTCCTCTAAGAGGCTTGCCCTAACATACTGACAAAGTTGAAAAAGTTGAGAATGTCATAATGTTGCTTGCCTAGGTGAAATGGAAGGCCCTGGCACTGGAAAAGATGAAGGCCTCTCTCCAGAGAAGAGTGGATGAAAATGAGAAGCTGAAGTCAGAATTAGAGAACACTTTCCATGAACTCACTTGGTAATTTTGTGTCTTTTCCTATGTTCAGCTGACCTTTAATACTCCACTAACACAGAACCAAAACTTACAAGCAAAAATATATACCTCTGTTTTCCAGCACTCTTTTATCTAGGTTTCACTGCTGCTTGGACATGCAATATTTCATTTTTTTTCATTTGCATAACATAATTTTTACATTTGTTACCATTCAACAATAAATTCCAGGGTAAAATATACAGGGAAAATGGGCCCTGGCTGGAAGTCTCTGTTTTCTTTTCAATTGATATTAAGATTTCTTTTCAGTAATAACATTTTCCCTCAGAACATCTGCTAGAGTATGTTAAACTGAATCCAGTGCTTGATCTATAATCCAGTGCTGGTATATATACATATACCATAAGTTTCAGATTTTGTAGTCACTTTAGCAGCAAACAGAAGCCAGAGTCTGTCAAAGAGTAAGCCCTACAGGAACATACCACCTAGCAGTAATAAATATAAACATTGAGAATCATGGGAGGATTTATATAATCTTGTTGAAATCACTAAACACTGTTTTTGTTTTCTGCCATCTTAGGCTGAAGGAGGAGAAGATGAAGCTTCAGCTGAATTTGACTGTCCAGTTTTTGCTAAAACAAGGGCAGGTGGAATTGGAAAGTACTCAGATCCCAGACTACAGTGATGCTGTTCTCATTGACAGGAGAGTTGTTGAAGAACTGAATTGCGCTCTTGCGGTAATTTACATTATCTGGAGGAAGCTGAAGTTTTCTAAACAAATGTATTGTCCTTCAGGGGCTCAGCTTTTTCTCCAGTTTGACATCTCGTTTCAATTCATTACAACACACTAGCAGGCTCAGTTGTAGCCTAGAAGCTATTAAGAATTCTCTGATGTCTCCTCTCGTGATGTAGAGATTGCAGTGCAGACTGCTTTCTTGATGTTTGATCAATGCAATTCAGATCAATGAAATGGCAATGGCCTTTAGACACACCATCACTTACACATACATTGTGACTAGAAAATGTTAATATCATGGGCAGCAGTCCAAAAATTCCCTCAAGGCAAACTTACAGTCATGTTAAGAAGCATTTGAATAGTGGCTCACATTAAATTTAAACATTAATACAGGTTTTTTTTATGTAAGGTGAAATTGGTGATGATACTTAAAACAGTTTTTCATACCCTCATGGAATGTTCTTTTTTTAGGCATTCTAGCTGTACAAAAATTGTCTGTTACTGCTACTGCTCAAAGCCTTCAGTAACATCTGCAAAATACCTTAAACAGAGCAAGCTTGTATTTTCTAGACCTAAAATGCCTTTCCATTCTTATATAAGATAGATAGATGGAGGGAGAGGTTAGTTGTCATTTTCTTCATCTATTTCTATGATCTAAGGCTGTGACACATAAAAGAGAAAGAACTTCCTTAAAAGATAACCATCTGGAGCAAAGTCTGGAAAGAGACTGCAGTATAGCATGTTTAATTGACTAAAATTATGACTTTGGAAACATGCCCATCTTGTTGCAAACAATTATTCCATAATCTGTAAAGTGTGTTAATTTAGATTGATCTATTTTTTTAGGCTCAAGGAGAAAAGAAAATTACTGCCATGGTAGAATTTAAAGACTTCTCTAAAGGGATAATACAAATGGAATGGGAACACAAGAAAATGAAAATGCAGATACAAGATCTGACAGAGAAGGCTCGGGATATTGTAATACTACCTATTTCAAAAGATTGCCAGCTAGTGAGTTGCTTTTTCTGATTTATATTTTAACTGCAGAAAATCATGCTGCCTGTACCGGTAAGAAAGATCGTTTATATTTATACCTCATAAATCTCATATTACCTGAGAAATGTGATTCCTAATAGCTCAACAATTCACTTTCAAAGCGGTTGGACTCCTGAGATTGAGCAGTGATGGAATTCTTTGGCAGGTTACAGTGTAAATTAAGGCAAAATTAGCCCTAACTCTTCATGTTTCAAAACTGGTGTTGAATAAGGAATCAGGATTTTGCAGCCGCAAGGAACAGATCTCTTAAATCGAGCAGAGTCCTTTTTAAGTGGAAGGTCTGAGGTGCCCCCATCTGGTATGGCACAGAAATTCTGTAAACTTTGCTCTACACGGGAGCCGCACCGAGTCCCACCCTCTCACCCAGCAGCAGAACAGGGAATTGTCTGCCATGCCCGGCAGGCAGGAGGGGGCAGCCCACCAGCATGTCAGCACCTACGTAGCTTTGAACAAAGCTGTGTAGCAGGCCAGGAAAAAGAGGCAAAGGTTGTGGGACACAGCCAAGGATACCACTGGGAGAAGAAAGGAGGAAGAAGAAAGGATGTAGGGAAAGCCTGAGGGTATTGCAGTATGAGATGTAGAAGACTGTAGGGAAACCTTACGGTCTTATGGTGGTGATGTGGGTGGCATAAAGGTTTGGAGTAGGGGATGTTGAAGGATGAGTTGGCTGAAGATACAGCAGTGGGACAGCTATAAAGCACAGAGAAAAAGGAAAGTGTTGTATAGCAGGTAAGGTATTGCAATTCAATCAAAAGATTAGAAGAAAATTTAAAATATTTTTTGCTTATTCTTCATTTGTATTGCTGCTCTGAATCTGTATTGCTTGTTCTGAATCACAGCCACAGGACTTTCATAACTAACACCAATCACCAGAACAGCTTTCCAAAGAGGTGATGTGATAGTGCACTGAAAAATTCTTGTGGCAAATTTATCACTGGTCTTGCCTTTAGTTCATTAAACTGATGAGCAGAACTCTTGCCTTTCAGAGAGAGTTAAACTGCCCACAGTAAAGGCATTTACCAGTTTAGTCAGAATTTGAATGCCCTGAGGGAATTGACTTACATCACTTTCTGATTAGAAATATGGGGTTAGTGGGAAAGACAAGGTAACAGATACCCCAACAACAGGACTGGAAGGAAATGTGGCTTAGATAAATGTGTGTGGGCAAGGACCTGAGACCATTTGTCCTGAGGGCTGTTCATAAAGCAGTGAATGAAGGAAGTTTAATCCTGTAGGTGAGGAGCCCCTTCTGGGTCTTTCCTATTTCTCCTCCTGACCGAGTAGAACAGTCCACAGAATTCTGCCTGTCACTTTGGGGGGACAGTACTCTGGAAGGATGAATCTACATCTACAGAAACCTGTCTACTGCCTGTTACAGATCCATAAAACATTATGGGATTTACCATTTGTCATTTGATAAAGAGGCATTTTAGTAGTAGTGTGCTCAAGGAAAAAAATCAATAAATTCTCTGAAATGTCAATTGCTATGCAGACAGAACAATAAAAGAAGTAAAAATTACTGGGAAGCCACTAGACAGAAAATAGTAATTTTCTTCTCTAGCCTAAAGACAGACTGTCTTAGGCCTCCAGGTATGTTAGCTTACATTATGTTGTAAGCAAAAGCAGAGCTTGGGGTTTTTGACAACCTCAGCACAGTTGTTTGGCCCTTATTTCTATTATAAATATATAATAGATAACATGCTTTTTTAACAGCTGCACAGTCTAGTACTCACACAGCATCCAAGCCTATCCTTACAAGGTCCATTTATGATCACTAGTAAACTTTATCACTGCAGAATTCCAGTTTTTTGAGTTTCACATGGTATGATTTTCTTTATAGAAGGGTGGAATTGTTGGGAATGAACAGGCATAAAATAATTTCTTTCTGTTTTTTTTTCTTCAGTTCCTAACTGTGCAGAACTATGACATCCACATCACTCAGCACTTAGCACGGATGGAGCAGAGCCTTGGTGTCATGGATAAGGTAAATCCGAGGGAACCACCACATCTGAGAGACACATCCTCAGTTTAAATGCAGCTCCTTGCCTTCATTAGCAAGAGGTGTTTGAAAGAATAAGTGCAATTGATATAGGCATGCTAACTCAAGGACTGTTGTAGTACACCTGTACTACATTTCATCATTCAAATTATGACTGTCATTGTTTTTAAGTGATTTCACTGGATTTTCTCCAAGTTGTTCTAGTTGGGATCAGCTTCCTCTTCCTCTTCAAGCTTTAGTATTTCTTTTGTCCCTTTACACCCCATCCATCAGCTTCAGTAGCTCCCAGCAGCCAAGAGCATGTCTTTAACTCACTGACTCCACTGACTTCCTTTTCTCCCTTTACCTTCCAAGTTTTATCTTTAATACACCTCTCTTCCTGACCTCTAGCTTTTTATTCTTTGGCTGCTCCTTAAATTAGAACTCCATAAACTGAGATACTGTGTGTGAAAGACACTTTACAAAGTAAAGCTTACAATGTGCTACTAGTCAAATCAACATACACGAGAGTTTATCAAGCTACAACACAGTGCTTAAAATTATAGGTTTTCATCATGTTTGTCTGAACAGTTTTTGTATGACCTCATATATTTGCTTCATTCATCTCAAAATGGACAGTTGCACAAGAAGAATGTGAAAAACCATCAGAAAAAAGTCAGAGAGCTGAAGAAGTACATCCATCTCAAAGAGCAAGAGAACTACGAGCTCAGCCTGCAGCTGAAGGAAATGCTTATCTCTGTGTCAGAAAGGATGCACATCTTCGAGGCAGCTGGTGAGTCTTGTGATGCACTTTAAGGCACAAGCAAGGGACATTCAGAAAATAACTCCAAGGCTGGACAGTGCTGTTCTCCACCATCAGCTGAGGGGCAAGGAATGCCTGTCTGTTACTGTATGTGCACAGTGAGCAGAGTCCTTGCTGCCAAAACCTAACAAGGTTACTGAAGTTACCTGACACTCTTGTGGCTCGTGTAACCAAAGCTAATTGACTGAATTCCTGAAACTGCTCAAGTCAAAATATCACAGTCTTTAATAACTTTAGGCAACATGCTTTCATTTTTTTCTGAGAGCTGTATAATGGTCTTCTTTCCACCCTTCCAAGAGAACAGAAAAAGTAATGTGGAACTAATAGTATTCACTATTAGGAAAACTTATAGAGATCTTTCCACTAGTGGAAAACAGTGGAACACAGATTTTCAAAACAGCAGGTACTTGCTAGAAGCTAAAGAAAGTATGCCCAGTGCCTTTTTGAAATACTGTGTTTTATTCAGTACCATAAAGGCTCTTAAGCCCAACTGTGAGCCTTTTTTGAAATGATGGCCTACCCTATACAGAACTTGGAATAACCCCAGGACAGGTCCCCTATAAATAGACTACACATCCCCTGTGAGCACGGGCTAACAGTAATACTTTGTTTTCTGCAGACACACGGACTATTTCTGAAAAGATCACAAGGCAGCACTACCGAGAGATTGTGAAGCAGAAACATCTACGGAACCTTATAAGGGAACAAGAAAAACAGCTTGCAGTTCTTCAGGAAGAAGCTGAAAGATGGAATCCAAGAACACCCCATATTATTTAAAAATCAGTCTAGGTAGATGAATAATACCGTGGCCTTATCTAAGGAAAAGAGTTTCGACAGCTGATTCTTCTCCCTGAACTTTTATTTCCACAGATTGTTTCGTCTGTAATTCCTTTAAAAATAACTTCCATTTGAAAGATGCATGGTTGTCTGATTTGTATTTTTTATATCTGGTCTTACCCTATTATATTTCAGTTGATGAGATTTATTTCTACTGGCTTTATTATATAAACCATATAGCTCATAACAGTAAACAAAGGCTACAAGAAAGTGTAGACTGATGGAAGAACAGCTATACTTGTATGTCCATTGTTTGCAATAAGCAATTGTAGAACCTTTTAAAGGTAAAGAAATCTATGAATTGGCATCTGCTACAATTCATGGCTGTAGATTTGCTATCATAATTTACCCTTGTGATGGCACAGGTGTAGGTTTCTGAGCAGATGCAGGGATGCTTGTCCTGGCCATGTGTGCGACCTGGCCCATCCCAAATGCATCTCTTTTTCTGCTTTCTCTAACTGGGATTTTAAAGGATTCTAATTACATCTCACTTATTACAAGACCTTCTGTCTGTCTGCTGAAGCTGTCCTGTCAGCAGCATTGTTCCAAACGTGAAGATAACAGGCTAACTGGCCCCTTCACTAGGCACCATCATCGTTTTGCACAAGCCTATAAATAGTGCTTTAATACTCAAAATGAGATTTGTAATAAAGGTTGTTCTGCATTAATTCTCTCTGGGCAGCAACAGTCAGTATTCTTAAGAGCAAGCTGTAGGTACACGCTGAAGTCTAATGAGCCTTACCAGTGGTTAAAAGGTTCTCTGTGATCTTTGATTTTCTTTTTCTTGAGCTGTCTAAGAAATCCCTCCCTTATTAAGGAAACAGGATATAGCACCTGTAAACAAAAGAGGGAGGGTATAACCAATAAGAGAACAAGATTCCTAGAAGGGAGAGTTGTAAAATAGTTAAGATTAATGTATTGTTACACTTGAGAAGCAGTGATTTTAGGGAAAATAAAAAACAGAAGTCACCATGATGAGAAAATAAGCAATTTCAAGTTAAATAAAAAAAAAAACTTTTATAAAACGGGCATTTATTGGAAAACAAATTAAACAGTAAAGATTTATTCAACTTTTTGATGCCATGTTTGAAGCAATTCCATTAAACAAGGCCTTGTTTTTCTTATTTATTTGAAGAGAAAAAACACGTTGGCTCTCAGCTGTAGGAGAGTGGAAAGTTGGTTTCAATTTTCTTGCCTTCCCTTCTATTACCTCTGGCTGTGGCAGAATGCTTCTGAGAGATCAGCCCTGAAGAGACTGTCTGGACCTCAAAGCAACTGCATTACAGCACATTTCCCTCAGTAAGAGTTAAAGCTAGTGAGAACATCTTATCTCAGCTCTGGAATATTAACATATCAAAATTAGTTATCTTCATTTAACTCACAAAATGGTGTCATTAGCCTTCACTGGCTGACTGGCACCAGGAGGACATTTGTAAAATGGGTGTATCTACAAATAAACTGAACTCTTCCCCATCTGAACATGAACAGAATTGACAATTTGAGTTATTTCAATACAAGTAACCATGCAGAGACTAATCAAAAAATGGACTGCTTTCTACCTGTTAAAACTATGACTTAATTTTATTTTTTATTAAATAAATATTCACTGACCAAGTCATTAAGCCAGATTCTCCAGAACATCACCAGTTTGATTTTTTTCCATTAAGCAATGCCTTTTACAGTGCCTACTGTATGCATGTACACAGCTTTACAAGTATCTCTGGAGAAAACCTCCTAACACCAAAGCATAAAGTCCATTGTCTGACCAACACTCCTGACACAATCAGCATTTATTCAGTCTTTTCTGCTTTTGTGTCTGTGCAAAGAAAGCTCTGCAGCTGTAGATTATGCATCTAGAAAATCTTCTTCTGTTCTGCTGTAATGCAGTAACTGGTCTTCTAAGCCAAAAGTGTCGATGAGCTGAGTGAGACTCACTTTCTTGCCATCTGCAGAAAAGGCCGACTGCAGCTCAGAGAGCATCAGCTGGGTGCTGCTTCTCCACTTCCCTATCAGAGCCTGCAGCTCCGACAGGTTGTTCTGCAATTGGGACAAACAAAGAAGACTCATCATCTGCTGACCTAAGGGGGTTTTGATACCCTGCAGATATTCTTATAAACTGCCTTAAACTGAGACAATACACAAACAGTAAAATACCAGTGAGTACTGCCTCACCTTGGATCGGTACATCTTCACCAGTCTGAGCCTACGCAGCAGCTCTTCCTTCTCTCGCACTCGTTTCACCAGCTTCTCTTTTTCTGCAAGGCACTGCTGCTGACCACGATCAACCTGCAGCACACCCACATTCTCTGCTGATCCACAGGCATCACCCTCCTGTGAGGGACTTTTGAAACGTGTGTGTCCAGTGCCATTTCCCTCTGGGTTTTCAGAGCCACCCTGTAATGTGGAGCAGCCTGTGCCTGTCTCTGGCAAGCACCCTGTGTCAGCACCAGCCGTGTCTTTTTCTTCAGTGCCTATTCTGAGCCGCTTTGCCACTGTAAAACTGGCATTAAATGAGCGTCTTGTTTTCCTTAATCGTTCCCTCAGAGCTGCACTCATTTGCTACAAGATAAAAAAAATAAACCCCAAAAACCCAGGTGGTCAGAATAACCTTACATTTTAATGGAATATGTAATATAGTTAACTTTCATTGTAAAGCCAGACTTCCTAATTCTCTGTATAGCCTTCAAAAACTTGAACAAAGTTAACTTCTTCCTTTCACGTGTATTTGCACACAAAGCTGCAAGATATGGAAAGGTGTAACTCCACATTTTCTTGGAAAAAATCCCGTATTCTATTGAGGCAAACTTACTCATCTAGTCTTTGAGTAAAAGAAATATGGCGTATTTCAACTTGGCCCATTTTATTCTATCAATTTCCCCTCTAGTTTAATGGAGGTAAAGGTTATTTCTCCTGCTGTTCCATGCTATACATCTGTACTGGAACTAGTACAAAACATCTGTATTCTAGAGCATATTAGAAATATCTCTATAATTTTGACCTGCTCATGCTTTGAGATACTTCACAAGCATCTATAAAGTTTTTTTTTCCTTCAAAAAATAACTAGTTTTATACTGTGTCTAACATTTTTATTTATAGAAATGCATTAAATTACAGGAGTGTGAGATTAGTTAGGGAATACTTTCAAACCAGGCCTGTCCTGCATAGATCTGGATGCTGAGTGTGACAGTATCACCATTTCACATGCTGGGGTGAGACCAAAGCAGAGCTCAGCACTATGGAGAATATACAAATATATATGGAGAATATACATTGTAATTTGTTCTACTCGAGGCAGAAGTCACAGAAAATCATCCTGCATGCACAGCAACCCAGAAAACTAGGATTTGACAAAACTGAGGATGACAGGTTAAAACAAGGAAAAAATTCCACCACACACCCTATACAGCATTTAAATGTATTAGTATGGCATTTGGGTTATGTTGCTCCATCATGTTGTATTCACAGCAAGCATCTGCATTTTCAGAGCCAAGTACACCAGGCACATTCCTCACCGGCCCAGCCTCAGAGCTAGAGGTGTAAGGTGCCTGTCTCCAGCCTTCCAGCAAGCAGTATCTCACCGACTTCTGACTCCTTGATGATTTCACAAGCATTTTCATTACTGTGAAGAATCACAATATTGGAAAAAGAGTAAGTTTTCATACCTGTTTCCCTGAACTAGACTCCTGAGCAGGTGCTGCCCCAGAATCCCTTGGAGTATTGCACAAAGATGGCAATTTATCCAGCACTGACTCTTCCATCTCGAGATGAACAGCAGTCTGTTAAATGACAGAATGAATTATGGTGTCATTGGCACCTGATTATAATGAGCCTTGTGGCTGCAGAAATGAGTAAAAAGCTCTAATATTAAATTCTAAGGCTTATTTTCTAACTGGCATGTTCAAAAAAGACATCTGTAAAAGTTACACAACTGTTTCATGTGCTAAGTAGCACCTTGCTTTGTGAACAGCTTTTCTTTGAGAGGATGCATGACACTACTAACTGCTATAATGTCTTTTACTATCCACTTTTATACATTATTTTTCCCCTCGCTCCTCAAGCACTCTGGAGCCAGGAAGATTTTTGTTGTCCACAAGTATAAACAATTAATCTTTTCTATAGAACAATATAACTCGATATCCAGGTCTTTGAAAATAATCCAGTATCATTTGATCCTTCTGGGGATGCTGCTTAAAAAAGTAATTACTTACACAGGTGGAAGTTTTGATTAACAGGAAGGATCCCAAGCTCACTCAGAAAGGCACCTTAATTAAAATGGTGAAGTTGCACCTCGCAGCACAAACCAACTTCAAATCGATTTGGCAATATTTAACTTCGTTTAGCAATTGTGAACCACCTACTAATGACCAGAATGCAGCTGGAAAATCGACAGCTACACCTCCACTCACCTGCAAATTGCAATTAGGAGTTTTGAAACAGAAGCCTCTCAAGGATAAAATCCTGCAAACCAAAACTAGGCAACACGGGGCTGGCACAAGGGGCTTCCTCTTCACAGATGAAAGCTGCCAAAGCTTCAGTATGCCAAAGCCTTAATAGCCCAGCAGCCCGGGTCTTCCTGGCTTGATACCAAAGGATGGAGGTCCTCATTTAACTTACAAGTCAAGATTCCCTCCCTGGCTGTTCAAAACTGAACATTCAGTACTCTATTAAAAAGCCCCACACCTTAGTAAAGAGTCTAGTTAATTGGGTATTTTAGCAATCTATCAATTAAACAGGAAGCCCCCAGCATCCATTAACTTTAATGGAAGTTTAATACTATTATTTCTTGTAAGCCAGAGCCTAGAAAATGCTACTGTATGTCACAAATATGTAGTAAGTCTTTCCAAGGAGCAAAATCATTTCAAGCCTAAGAGACAGTTTTAAATAACCCAAACAATAGTACGATTCTCTGCCTTTACTTTCTAATGACCATAACAAATACCACGTTTTCCAATGACCATAACAAATACTTTTCCCACTGGATTGCTAATGCTGTTACTTGGCAGCACATTCACACAGATCTCCTGCACTCTTAAAATCCCTTTCCTGTACCTTAGGCTAAGAATCCTTGGCAGTTTCAAGCAATAATACTGTTCACCACGTAAAAAAATTCTATCCAGCAAGTAAAGAAAATCTGAGCTAGAAGGGGAAAAGACAATTTTGCTTTTCAGTACTTACTTGATTTTTGCACTTTGGGTACGTCTATAACTACGTCCTCAGTTTTCCTGCTTATGCTACGTTATATAACGGCAGTCTCTCCTTTTACTGTCTCAACAACAAAAGGCTCTATTAACACTCAATACAGCTTTCGCCTGGCTAGTTTTCCACCCTCAGAGAAGCCGGACGAAAGCCGGGCAGCCCATAAGCAGGGCCACAGACCCGTGAAGCCCGTTCTGAGGTGCTGCACCCCAAAACCGCAACCACAGCACCGAGCCGCAGGGCTGAGGAACGAAGGGAGGCCCCTCGGGGAGCACAAACCCCCCAGGACCGGGTGAAAGAGGAAAGAACCCGGAGGAACCCCCCCGCCGAGCCCCGCTCCCCTCAGCCGCTTCAACCTCCCGCT
>VXBQ01014957.1:746411-855227 GCA_013400175.1 Phainopepla nitens | reverse complement strand
CCGATCTCGATCCCGGTCCCGATCCCGATCCCGATCCCGGTCCCGATCTCGATCCCGGTCCCGGTCCCGGTCCCGATCTCGATCCCGA
The DNA here is from genome assembly GCA_013400175.1 of Phainopepla nitens. Taxonomy (NCBI): domain Eukaryota; kingdom Metazoa; phylum Chordata; class Aves; order Passeriformes; family Bombycillidae; genus Phainopepla; species Phainopepla nitens. The sequence continues at coordinate 855,139 of VXBQ01014957.1, read as the reverse complement.
TCCTGGTCCCGGTCCCGATCCCGATCCCGATCCCGATCTCGATCCCGATCCCGGTCCCTGTTGTGCGGGAAGCTCGGGGCATCCCCGGGGACCTTGTAGGCTTTCCTGCTGCATCTGGGAATGCCGAGCGGTTCTGTGTCCCTTAGGCCAGCGTGGGCCCGCCGTCCCATGGCTGCGGTCTGGGCCAAGACCAGATGTCACCTCACAGAGTCACGAAATCAGTTAGGCTGGGAAAGGCTTTCAAGATCATCGAATTCACCTACGATCAACACCACCGTGTCGACTAGACCATGGCACCACGTGCCACGTTCAGTCTTAAACACTTCCAGGGGTTGTGAGTCCAGCACCTCCCTGGGCAGTCTGTTCCCATTCCAGTCACTTCTTCTATGAAGAAATCTTTCCTGGTGACCGACCTAAACCTTCCCTGGCCTAGCTGAAGGTGTAAGACAGTGTCCCTGCGAGTGTTCCTGTGCCAGGGAGGGGGTTCTGCCTCAGCATGGAGCACTCCCCACCACAGACAGCACAGCAGGCACTTTTGTCACAGCCAAGGGAACCACAGCGCTCCACCTCAAGCTGCAAAAGCCTTTATCCCAAGAACTGTCTCCTCACATAAGGGGAAAAAATGTAACAGGGACACACCGGAGGTGTGTGAGCTGAGCAGCACTGTCGTGGTTGTGGGAAAGAAGAGAAAATGAAGACATTTGACTGGAGAAACTGAAGGGAGATCGTGGCTGTGACAAGGAGTAATCCCAGCTGTGGCTGCACTGAGCAGTTCAGGGTTAGAGAGTTCCCTGACACTCAAAGGCCCTGCTGAAGCAAGAGTGATCTTCCTGTCTCTATCAGCTGCACACCTGGCTGATAAATCCCCATGTGGATTTCCTTTTCTCGAAATTGATTTATACAAAATGTTTTTCAGCTGTAACTGTCAGGACCGACAAAATGAGCTGTGGAAGCTGTAACAAGAGCAGCTCCCAGCCCTGAGGGATGGTGTGCCAGTGATCCTCCAGCACTGCCCACAGCCGAACGCCCCGAGCTGTGCAGCGATGCCTCACACGGCTGTGCCGAGAGCTGCACCCACATGCTCTCGCTGCATCATGCCCTTAGCTTGTGTGTCACAGCTGCGTTAATTTCCTGCCTGGCTCCTCCTCACAGCTATAGATGAGGATGCTCTGTTTTCTCTTCACCTTGTATAACTCCCATCTTTCTTGAGACCAAAGAAAGTCCTGAGCAGAGAGGTGAGTAAGCACCGAGTGTTGTAGGTGTGATAACATGTTAGCATTTGCTGAGGTTTTGACCATGAGTTTTCAGAGATTCACACACTTCAAAGAGGATTTGACAGGGACGATAGCAACCCTTTACTCTCCTTCAGTAAAAGGTATCAAAGCATTCAAAGCCCATCTACAACAAGTTGTGTTGGGAAATCTCAGAACTTGAGGCCTTTAGGCTACACCTTGTATAAGATTTTATTTGTGGGTGAAATTTATTTAGAAATAATATTTTCAGTAGCAAATGTGGGAATTTACATTATGTGGTGTTGTACTGTCTTTTGTAGCCATCTACCAAAAAAAACCCTGTTAAATGATATAAGTGTTGAGGCAGTTTGGAGCATTTGATAAATCTGCCCCTTTTTTGGGGTTTGAGTTTGTTTTTTTAAACCTTCAGCTAATTTAATGTCACAAATATTTTAATTTTTAAATATGTTAAAAATGGACTCCTGAGCACAACAGCAAAAGTGCTAATAGAACTTCTGCTGCAAATTTATCCAGAGGGTTGGATCTCAGCTACTCTGGAGCTTTATGATGGCATGTCTCCAAGTTCACAGGGTATTTCCTTCAATCTCAAGGATGGTCCCTACTGCAAATTACTCATGCTCTGTTGTACAGACATGTTAACAGATGAGTTGCACAAGAACAACAGAAAATTTGAGATTTTAGATCGTTTGCCAGATGAGATTCCAGTAAGATTTTATAGGAACATAACACATGAAGAAGTCATCCTGTGCATTATCATTGCACTTCATTAGGGCAACGCCCATATGCCCCACCCCAGGGGAGATTACAGATTGTTTGGGACTGGGAATATTGAACAGTGGTGCCACTTGTTGGGTACATGACTTTAGTGTGCTGCATCTAGAGTAGAGGAAGGGAAATATTGTCATCAGCATTCACTGATGGGTAATGACACTAGGGAAAGATCCTGTTCAGGTGGGTATTAAGTGTTTATTCCATTTACCTATGAATTTACCTGGTGTTTACACAGTACTGCAAAAGCATGACTCACCCAGCACTTGGCTGGAAGCTCCTGACAGAGCTGGTAACTAGAGTGTCATCAGGCACTAGCCAGTGACTATCCAGTGTTTTTATTGCAGAAACAAAGTAGTGATGGATATTATGTTACCTTCAATTTAATGATGGCAAACCAGAGTCAGGCTGAAACCTTCCTCTCAAAAACTGCACGTTTGTTTCCCTTGAGGAAAACAGATTATCCATGTGTCATTGATACTGGCATGTTTATGGCACACTGCAGAGTGTTTCTCATGCTGGTCAGTTAAGCTCACCAGTATGTGCACACAGGAGCACGTTCATTGCCATACAGTGTTTATTAAACACTATAATGCTATTGTTCGATTTCTTTGATTCCTCTTGTGATCCAAATAGTTTGGGGTAAGCAAAATAAATTTCAAAAGTTTAGGAAATTGTGCACTGGGTAATAAAATTATTGATCTCTATTTGCTGAACATAACACTTCCCTTCAGAGAAATTAGTTTCCCCAAGGAAACAAAAGGAAAACGTGCTCCTTGGTTTTATTTTCTTTGGTATTTCTGAGTTGGCATTTTAGTGATGGGATTATTTTTTCTTGCAAGTGTACACCAGTTTGGCTGCACGGCTGAAAGGTATTATCCATGTACCCTCTCAATAATCTTGTGGTACCAGAAGAGCACTGAGGCTGACACATCAGCATTCTCAGGACAAGGACACGTTTTAATTCCCCTGTGGGCATCATCTGTGGTAGCAAAGCTAAAATGGAAAGTAATAGTAAAGGATATTGGCTTTGAGTTTAGAAAAGCCAGTTTGAGCTTTGTGGGTTCTTCTCTTCCAGAGTGTCAGGAGCATCACAAAACTCCCATTTAACAGTTTCCTGGACACAACAACCAGGCCTTTTCCCCCTAAACATTGCCACTGAGTATCTGGGATGTTAGTCAACATCCGATGTCTGAAGGCACGTTTGTATTACCCCCTTCTCTCATTTTTCTGAAATCTGTTGATCTTGTTTAAAGCCAAGTGGTGTATCCTGATGCATGAAGTACACTGCACTCTGTCTGCGTATTCTCTCTCGCCTGGGGCAGGAGGGTGGGGTGCTTTTGTGTGCCTAACCACTAACTGCTGCAGAAGGTTTTAAAATCCTGCCCACTTCTGCATCAGCTTAGGGCTGTGTTTTTGCTGGCTGCAACTCACTTCTCTGAAAGATGTTCTGACTTGCTTATAGCCATGTAAATATACCAAGAGAATGACTTTGTAGACCAGATTACTGGAGTAAAACCAGTTTACTACAATAAAACCTGTCCTTGGGAGATGGATTCTGCTCTCATAATGGTGCAAATGCCCAGTAACTAAAAGTGAAGTCTCCAGAATGACATCAGCATAAGCTAAACCAAAAGTAAAAATTTTTTGCCTTGTCTGCTTTACATCTGTGGCTTGCAATTTTTGAGTTACCTGTCTTGAAAAGAAAAACTGCCTGGATTTATTGTAGCTGAGGGGCACTGCAATTTGCCATTACAAAAGATAAAGTGAGAGCCAGGCGAGATAGGCAGGGATGAGTAGTTCTCACTGCTGCGTGTGTGAATAACCAAGTGGGTGAGGCACAGAGCTAATGAAAGGGGTTGGCATATGATTGTCTCTGATTTCTGTGTTTGGGGGTTTTCTCTGGCATAACAAGTCAAAGCTTACAGTGTGAAGTCTTTATGAGACAGGAGCAGACAAAGGAAACAAACAGACCTTCAGTGTTCTTGCCTTTGCTAAAGAAGTGATTGATCATTATTTTAAGAAAATTCAAGCCTTTTCAATCTAAGCCCTTGCCCAAACTAGTCCCTGATACAGCTTTTGCTGTCTCTGATGGTCTGAGCATATTTTTGTGTTAAAAGTATTTGAATGGTAGCAGAGCTTGAAGAGTCATTTCATTTTCTCACATCCCTGATATAAGAGTTTACTCTGTGCTGTGTGCACATAACTCTTGGGTTGCTCACATTTATCTGTACTGCTGGAATTGGTGAAGCTGAAAAGTGAACATGGTTTATTTGCAAGTGCAGATGGGCTGGTTTGAACAGTTACCTGTAGTTTGGAGGCCTTGGCAGGACCCAGTGGATTAAACTGGTGCACCAAACAAGTCATCCAGTGAGCATGTAAGCAGAGATGGAGACTTCTCCTTCTTCCTGAACTTCTGGGGCTTTCCCTGCTGCTGTGAGTGCAGACATGAGTGAGCAGTGTCCATCAATAGCTCAGCAGCACCACTGGTTATGTTTTTGTTTTAGAACAAATAACCATTCTACTGAGCACACCCTACCAAACTGCAGCATCAGCAGGCAAGGTTTAAAAATACACTTCCTCCCTGGAAATTAATTAGGTCATTTACCTGAGGCTAGAGAAAGCCTTATAAAGTAAAATTTTAGAAGTCTTTTCCTAAGGATGAAATATTAAAGTGTTCATGGCAGTTTTCCATCTTGAGAATAAAGTCATATCTAGAGGGCTGAGATTTCAATGTGGCAGTGTTGTCAGGCACTACGACCACCTTACATTGCAAATCAGGCTCACAAGTGAGTGAGAGCTGGCTTAAAGCTCTCTCCTGGTTTCCTTACACTTCATAACCAATGTAGCATTTCAAGTGTGCGTGATATTGTTGTGAGGTGGGGGATGTATCTCTGCAATATTTGTGCAAACCAAATCATTTGTCTAAGGACAGTGGCCTCAGAATTGTGAAGCTGGCAATTCACCAAAATTTGCGAACAGATATGAAACTGTCACTTCTTAATGTAAAGGTGGAGGCAAATTCCTAAAATTCAAAAGATTTAAGATACTCAAAACCAATGTGAACTCAATAAATACTCTTTTATCACCCTTCCTCCCAAAATACTCAGCTAAAGGGAAGACAACATAATTGTCTTCAGTGCCATTTCCTTTAGCAGGTAAAATAGACAGTGAAGCTTCTTTGACTTCTCCCTTTTTCTTGAGTGAAATATACTGTTTATGGCTCATTAAAAAATTTTCAGTGTTTATGACCTGTATTTTTTTTTGTTCCAGTTATTTCCAAAGCAATTTCAGTGCAAATTTTCTACTCATATTCCTCTCTGAAATAACTGCATTCTGAGTCTCTTGCTCTACACAGACACACAGAATGCTTTACTGATGAGTATGTAATATTTTCTTACAACCTCTGTGGATTCAAGTGATTACTGTTATTTTTATTGCTGTTATGTTGTCTTCCTGCACAAGGGCAGCTTGTCCCATGTGATATTTGAAGTCATTGAGAAAGTTCCTGCTGAACTGGAGGGAGGCAGAACTCTGCTGTCCTGATGGAACTTCAGTGGAAGTGTGGCATGCGGAGTCAGCTAATGGTATTATTTCATGTGGTGCTGATGCTACTGGAATTGCAGCTGCTTGCATTAGTGTAAGTGTTTCACACTGTGTGGGGAAGTCACCAGTCTCCCTCTCAACCCATTAGGGCAACTGTATTTTGGGTGAAGAGCATTTGTCTTAAGTGAGGTGCAGGAGCACTGAACTAATGCTAAGGGAACCAAGCAGCAAATGCCACCTGCTTTAGCTGATGGGATGTTTTCCCTTCAGTGGCCCAGGTGACAGTGACCAGGAGGCTGTGTCCTGGCTGCAGTGCCCTCCACCTCACACATCAACAGACACTGAACAAGCTCTTTGTCATCAGCTTCCCTGATGCCAGCCATGCAATACCATATCACATGACACTCCTGAAAAGAGAAATTTTGCAGTTCATTCACAGCTGAAAGAGTTATTCTGGTTTTGATGCTGTAAAGTTTAGTGTGTTTTTTTCCTTGGGTTAATTACAAGTATTTCATGGGTAACATATGCCAGAATAAGCTATTTCATCACTGTTAAATGCATGGTGATAACTCAGCACATGGGTATGCACTGACAAGTTTTCTCTTGAAAGGCTCCTCAGGATTTAGATCAGCAGATAGATCACTATTAAATTTTACGTGGTGTATACCCTGCCTGTTCTTGGGACTGTGAAACTGGGCAGGGATAGCCTTAAAACTGTCCCAAAGGTGTCTGGATAGAAAGTCTTATGTGGAGTTCACTTTTTTAGGATTAACAGTGCACATATGGGTGTACACTACTTAATCGTGTGTGACATGTGGGTGCAGAGATTAATCATGGATATCATCATCTACTCCCTACAGTTTACTCTGTTTGGTGACATGTTTCTTTTCCATCTCACTGAGGAATTCTGGGTCAGACTTTTTTCCTTAAAACAGATTTCTATGTAAGATCAAGCCTAGAAGCTGTGAAACTCTCTCTGGTTTAAGACTTGCTAGTCCTAAGGTTTTTTTCCTCAAACCTAGAGACCTGCTTTCTCACAAATACCTCTGTAATGCAAGAGCTACTTCTACTTTGCCTTACCAGTTAATATACCTAGCTGTAACTGCTGACTTTCAACAGATTTGTTTAACAACACAACAGGAAAAACAAGGCAAAAACAAACAAAGGGCAATAGGCAGAGGTGAGAAATGACAATGAGAGGAGGATCTCTTCTCCAGAGAGAATGTTTGTGCCAGTATCTGTTACTGGAAGGTCTTGGTGTTTTGCCTTCTCAAGGAGTTTCAGGTTCCATTTAGCACAAATAAATAGCTCTCCTTACCCATCTCCAGCTTCTCAGCTAAACATGGGTATATCTTTCAGGCAAGAAGTACAAATACATCTCAAAAGCCAACACTGAGAGAGATGCCGCAAGCTTATGCTGGCAGAGTCTCTGCATAGCACTGCCAGGAAAGCTGCAAATGAAGAAATTACCCTTTCTGCTCAGTGCTGCAGCCAGATCTCCATCAGCTCTGCCAGTCTCATTATTCTGGATTACTCACAGTCAAACCTGCAGTCTGATTTTGACAGCAGACAACCAGCCGGAGATACAGCGCTCTGAAGAGTCCACCAGGCAGTGGAGAGGCCGAAAGAACCTCAAGAGGCTAAATAATCAATAAGTTTTCCTTTTATTATAAATTCTAGTCCACCAAAGATTGATTGCCATGCATATTGCCAAGCCTCAGGAGCAGGCCAGAAAGGTGAAGTCATTTTGTGATGCACTTCAAAGACTTGGGTGTGTTACCAGGAGAATGGGAGCAATACCACTGAGGAGGAACAACGAGGAAAGATGTGGCTCATATACATTCCTTACAAAGAAGGATTTACTTTTCTAAGTAAACCTATGTGCAAGAACCATCCCCATGGATATGAGGCAGAGGTTGCAATAATTTACCATCCAAATGTTGAGGATCAAACCTCACACCCTGAGGTCACCATGACAAACTCTATTGCAGCTGTTAATTATTGCTGCATTTATTTTTTAAATAGCAAAACCACATGAGCCAATTTTATCTTTAGCTTAGCTGATTTCATGGGAATTGATGGTTTTATATCAACAACTAATTTAATTTAATTTAATTAATTTGTAAGAATTTTGTTTATCTGCATAATTTGGGTAGAAGAAAGGTAAGTAAAGTGAGATAAGATTATATGCTCAAGTGCTTTTTTTGTGGGAAGCAGCTGTGTAGGAGATGCAGCCTTCTTCAGTATTTTGGTCTGTTAAAGCCATTACTAGAATTAATGCAGCTGTACTCCAAGATTCCCTTTACATTTATGTCCCACAGCCACGTTCAAACTGATGCTGTAGGTAATTAAACTGTGACTTCATCAGCTCAGGTGGAGGAATCCTAAGGGGTGGTTACCAGATCAGGAGGGTTTTCATGAAAAATTGGGTGTGTGTCCAGAGCATCTTTAGAATATATTCCACAAAGGAATGTTGATTGTGTTTTTCCACTGGTTTTAAAAAATGCAGATCCTAATAATTTTATTGAAAAAATGCATTGAAGAAACACTCTTAGTACATTCTTCCTAATTCTTTAAAATACTCTTTGCATTTGTCCCTGACAGTTCCTGAATACTTGACGCAGACATATTCTATGAGTATTGCACATTCACACAATGCACAGCAAACAGTTGTCTTGTATTGGATCATACACTTGCTTATTGCTGAGTTTATGTGTTGGGAACTGTCCATTTTTAATTGTACACTTGACTTGTATTGATTCTAGGTTCTGGTCTTTTTTTACTAGTTTGTTTTTGTTTCATTGTGCAAACACTATGCATTAGTTTTAGGAAAAGCTGAAGGATTCCACTGACACTGCAAATAGCTACAGTAAAGTAAACAGAACAGAAGTAGGAGCGTGTGATTCTAATAGCCTCTTTAACACCAGCCCAGCCATGGTTCGTTGCCCTCCCACCTGTGAGCTGATTGCTCCTGACTCTGGCAGTGCCTTAGTCTCTCTTTCCATTCTGTCTTATTCCCATTTGGGCTCTGTCTGCCTAAGTTTTCATTATAATACTTTATGCTCATGTATTGGCTTGTTGATTTCTTTATGCGTACACTTGGCAGGTGTCAGCTGCCACAGGTGCTATTCTGTCTGCTACATTTTGGGTACTGAGATGGAGGGGACTGAACCCCTTCCTGGATGAGGATATGTGTCTCACTGTCTCACTAGGTATTGGGCATGGTTGTTTACTGGCAAATTAATTTGCTTCCAGGCATATTAACACCAGTTTCCAATACACGCTGTTCATGCCTGCACTCTTAAGGAAACATCTAATGAAACTATAAGTTAAACACTGCCTGCTGGTCAGGTAGATAAGGTCCACAACAGTTTGGCACTGATTGTCTTTCATTAGCAAAATAGGGTAGTTTTTACCTGCAGTTACAATTTTAAAGACATTTGCAAAACTGCCAGATTTATCATCAAAACAGTAATTAACTGAAATGTCATGCAATTAAAGCAGACCAGCATGTGTTTGGCAGCCTTGGGCAACACTAGAAATGAAGTCCCCAGCTCAGCACAGTATTTAAATATGCGTGTGGTTTTAAGCACGTGGGTACTCCCTGTGAAGGCTGGAGATAGTTCCCACTGCTAGGAGGTCTAAGAAACTCAGTGTCTGAGTAAAGCTGTAAGAACAGGAAAAGCTTTGTTTGGTGTTGAAAATCCTCATGGTATATGAGACAACAGCATTCAAATACATAAAAGGTGACAGCAAGGAAGATGAGTTACACTGAAAAAGGAAGAGAGGAAGTGATTGCTGGCTCAAGATACTTGTTTGGACCTTCAAGACATTTTCCAACAGCAAGTATGGGATTTATGGAGCAGATCACATCAGGAGCCTCTGAAACCTCATGGAAAGTCTTAACTGAAGGTTAGCTTTATTTTCCACAGTTGTGTAATTTTATGTGCTTAAAATTACACATATGCATCAAAGTAAGTGTATAAGACTGTCACTGTGTTCTTCTTAAAGGCTTAGACAAGTGCTGTTCTGACAGAAGTGGGAGCAGCGGATCAGTGCTGTTGTTTGGCCTCATCTTTCAAAATGAAATGGATTCAGTGATCTCAGTGTACTGAACTCCAAAAAATACAAACACTTGTTAGTGAGGGTACTTCAGATCACCACATATATTGTGTTTTATCCATTCAGTTTTATTGCCATTATGCCTAACAGAATGATTTCTTAGTACAAATTTTAATACTTGTGGAGGAAGTGTAAATATTTTGTCCTGAACTCTTTAATTTATGCTGAAAACGAAAAACATCTTCAGGTGTTGTAGTTACAAAGCCTTCAGCTGACAATTTTAATCATGGATATTATTAAAGTAAAATCCAAAAAGCACCTTTGCAGGCACTGGATAAGGAAGGCAGCCACTATACTGTGCATCTGGCAACCCTGTGATAACAATAAAAATACCCAAAAAGCTCCATGCCAGCAGGAACATCTGAAATACACAACATATGGAGTGAGGATGAGCCCAGAATGCCTTGATTTTAATAAGAGAAAGCTGCGTGTTATCACAGGTCTCACAAGACAAACTTCTGATGGAAGAAAATTAATGAGAATCTGAGTGGCTGTGAAATGAAAAGTTTGAGTAACAACTAAGTTTCCAGCCAGTCATCTGGCTGAGAAGAAGTGACAAACAACAGACCTGGCTTTTGGAAAAGGCAATGCTTTTGTGCTTTGGATAAGAAACAGGATTTTTCAAGCAGAGACATGAAAATAGAGATGGGCACAGTCAAAAGGTTCGGAGCCAAGTCAGAAAACATGCCAGAAACTGTAGGCAGAGGCAACTTAAATAGCTTGGATCCAAGTTTTGAGTGTTCACTTGCAAATGTTTTGCTCAGAACTATTTAGAAAAAATAATCTGCTAGTCTGAAGTCAGTGATCAAGTCCTGAAAAGGATAGCTTCCTTTTTCACCAGGGTTCTGCCCTTCCAGCTGAGCAGCTGGAACACAAAGTGTTCAGACCATCTTTCATCCTTTTACTTTTGATTTTAAACACCTTCTTAGTACTGGAGAAAAGCTGGTTTGTCAAAGGAGATCCTCTTACAGGTGACATTTTATGAAAGAGTTGATAGAATCACTGCTGTCCCTGACTGGGGAGAGCAAGGAGACTCACTTGGAGCTTGGGAACCTGTTTATGTAGAAGCTTTCCCAGTAAAGCCAGCTGCTGCTCATTATGTTTCTCTGCATATTCCTTGTTTTCATCTTTGTTGTTTTGGTCATTGAAACTGAAATTGTAATACTTGTGTTTAGCAAAAATAGTGAGCTATTCCAGGAAAAACTCCCCTGTGCAAGGCAGTGTGACCCTCAGCCAGCTTGGAGTCATCAAGAGAAATGAGTGAAGGAAGTCAGCAGGGAAAATGAAGAAGTGTTCCTGCCTAACTCCACAGAAATGAGTCTTGCTGAAAAGAGAAAACATCAGCTGTGGCATATTGGATAGCTGGTCCCACAGTTGTCACCTTAACATTGCCATTTTAATCATAACAAAGAGTGACAGCTCAGTTAAATGAATTGTGATAGATGCAGCAACTTAGGATTGTCTGAGTTCTAAATACACGAGCTAACTGTAAGATTGCCATGCATGAAAGAGCTGCATGATTTCTATAAAAGTAATATTAGCTCTTGTTATGTTACTGTTACTACTCCTTTTACCACTACTACACCAGCAGTCATAGGCAGATACTCCAGAGACTGCGTGGTCAAGAATATAAGGCTTTCAGATGGCTTAATTATGGCATTCCAGTACCTGAAGGGAGCCCGTAGGAGAGCTGGGGAGGGACTTCTGACAAGCACAGGTAGTGAGAGGACAAGAGCTGAATGGCCTCAAACTGAAAGAGGGCAGGCATAGATCAGATGTTAGGAGGAAATTCTTTGCTGTCAGGTTGTGGGGCACTGGCAAAGGTTGCCCAGAGAAGTTGTGGATGCCTCATTCCTGGAAGGGTTCAAGGCCAGGTTGGATGGAGCTCTGAGTGATGTGGTCTGGTGGGAGGAGCCCCTGCCCATGGCAGGGTGCTGGAACTCGATGGTCTTTAGAGGCTCTTCCAACTCAAACCATTCTGTGATCCTAGGATTCTACCTCTGTTCTTACAAGGCAGAAATAAGTAATATGAAAGAGATCACACTCATCCCTTCTCCTCTAGGTTACAAATCTTCTCTTTGTTTATTCTTGAATGCACAGTTTGGGGTTGGAATTAGCATATGACTCATGGTTTGAATGGCAAAGGTGTGTCTGGCTAGAGATTTGCTTGCAGAAGCATGATCTCTAATGAAAAGTGAGAAACTTGGAGAGTTTCCCATTCTGAGGGAATGGGAGCATAAACAAAATTGCCATGAATGGTCCTGAAAACTGCTTTAAACCCACATGAGAAGAAAACTGCAAACTAAAAGATGTCCTAGATTAAAGAATAGTGAGAGAATATTTTAAAAAAGGACTAAAACCCACTTGTTAATGAGCTGTAAGCCATGAATTTTTTTCTTCTATAATATTGCTCAAATATTTATTCTTATTCTAACTATTGATAAATGGTGTGTCTCTAGCTGCATCGTGACTCCAGCCACAGTTTCCAGCTTTTAAAAATGTCTGTTCATAACTGACTCAGAGTCAAGGCAAAAAAAGAAAATGTGAGGTCTGGCTTATTTTAACCCTTGTATCCATTCTTTTTCAAATGGTTTCTGAAGAGAAGTATTGAGTCTGTGTTGGGACTGTTCTCTGTGGACCTGGTCTGTTCTGTTTCTGTGGGAACATTTGTATGGTCAGGAATTCTGTGCCAAGATCACAGATGTAGATGAGAAGCTTGATCAAGATTGTTGAAGTGCTGCATGTCAAAATAGAAGGAAGTCCACAAATGCTATAATTTTAACAGATGAAAGACTCTGTGAAAGAGATAAATTGTTACTATTTATAGAAACCCATATTTAACAGGAGAATTTGAGAAAGGTAGACCTTGCGCCTTTAGGCCATGATCATAAAAATAAATCTGTGTAGGAAAAAAAACTATTCCAAATTCAGTCTATGCCAACTTCCTCATGAACAGAGCAAAGATCTGTGTTATCTCCAGAATAATCATCGGGGAGCATGCAGCACACTGTAGACACTTTACTCTCTCCAAACTTTTTCAAAGTTGAAACAAGAAACTTTTGCTTATATGATGTTTGCTTTCTGCAAACATCATATAAAGGAGTCTTTTTGTAAACAACCAATTGATCCTAAAAGTCAACACAGAAGTATGTTCTGGTGAAGACACCTACAACTTCCCTATGGAAATACAGGCCCAGTTGAAGAATTAAATTTGAGAAACTCACACAACTCTGTTTCAATGTGAATTGAACTAACAGCTTCCCTCCTATGACCACAAAACCTAGAAATTAATAAATTCCCAAAACTACTTGCTAAAAGGAGAAGATGAGGAAAATTTGTGAAAGAAGTAGAAAGAGAACTGTTAATATCTTTGTCTTGAGGAGGATTCTGAGGAATTGTTGAAGGCTGGAAGAGGTAGAAAAATGTTGGAAACATAATTTCGATAATGTAGGGGAATGTTTCCACAGAAGAGACAACTGAAGAAGTGAGAGCTACTGTCTCAATGAGAATGACTCATTCTTTACGTCAGTAATTTTTGCAGTGGGAGAGAGAAGGGTCTCCAGCCTCCATACTGACATCACGTCCAAAGCTTCCAGCTGCCACGTGAGGTGTGCTCTGGAGAGCCATTTCACTGACAGCCTCATGTCCCATCTTGTGCTTGCAGTCCTGCAGCAGATCAGCAGGCTTCTAGTCATGTGTATCGGATAATAATATTTTATGCCTCTGGAATGTATCCTCTAATAAAGGAGTGCCATTTAAATTGGGGCTTTGCAAGCCTGCACATGGCAGGTCGAGCCTGTGTGCCCCAGGAAAAGCAGGTGCAGCATAGCAGCCAAGAAGGATTCAAACCTTTCTGAGTTCAGCAAATAAATAGCAGTAGAAACAGGAAAAAAAGCAGTTTCACACACCTTGCCACAAACAGTTATAACAAGTGCTATGTTGCCTTCAGAACCAAAATAAGATCCAGACTGCACTTTTATTGTGTGTTATTAATCCAGATCTAAACAAATGCAACAGGAACAAGCCCAATCCAGCTTTATGCTAATGGCAATCAGTCTTTTGATTAAAAACTGTTTTGCAATACTCGGATAAGCATATGTTTGGAAATTGATTTATGGGTGCAAAGAGCCCAGGAGAACAAAAAGCTGGTGTGAGCTGAAATGCCCATCCCTAATTATAACACCAGTCTGTACTGTGATAATTTCCAGTCCATGATAAATCCATAATGATCAGTGGCAGCAAACAGGGCTCACAGCAGAGCATGTTCCCTCAGAGGGAACACCGTAGCAGCCAGCAGGGACTTTTCATTCTGTTGTTTACATTGGCAGTGAAAAGTGAGCACCACCCTGAAATGCTTGAGAGCCTAATCACAGGAAGTACCTTCCTAGCAAAGAAGAAGGATGATGTTGACAGAGACCATCTCTGGACAGAAATCTTGTAGAACTCTGCAGCCTTCCATTCAAAGTCTGACTCAGGAAATTTGCTGAATGGCCTTAGCTTTTATTTTTCATAGGGGATAGCCAGAACTTCCCAGGATATACAGGGAACATCTGTTCTAACATGTTTATACAAACCCCCTGTTTTTCCCCACTCAGAAGCTTTGCACCCAAGCTTGACGATTCCCTCAAAAATCTCATTATTTTAAATGAAACATTTTCTCAAAGCTCCTTCAGCCCAGGACAGACTGTCTAATCACAGAGTTGAAGAGAACAGTGTGAAAATCACCGGTTTAAATCACTGTACAGTACATGTTTGCATGTTTCAAGTGACTATATTCATCATTGGGAAGACCTTCTCTTGCTTCTCCACAAAAAATCAGAGTGTTTTGATTTCATTTTGTCATAGGTTTCAAGCTAAAGGTTACAGTTCAACTGTCCCTGCAGCAACAGGTCTGGTGGTTTCTTCACTTATTCCCCAGCAGTGATCCCAAGTGCTTGGCCAGGTTCCTTGGACTGGGTATGAGCTGTGGGCTTTAAGCACAATCTTGTGTTTAATTTTATTCTCAGTGCCCAGGTACTTCCAGGAGATATTCTTGTTCTATGCACAAACTCACCTGAGTGGCACAGCATCAGTGGCACTTCTTTTCCTAAAGATTCCTGGATTGTGAAATAATCCTTGATCAAAAAATGACACTTTGAAATTTAGCAGGGAAAAGAACTTGCAGGGCAGAAATGTGTAGGGCTGGAAAAGGGGAAAACAAAAGAAAATTGCTCTTGGAGACCCTTCAGGCACCGTCCCCTGCTAACAAGAACCCATCTCTGTATAGGAGGTGAGTTGCTAAAAACTGTAGCTGAGTCTGCCAGAGATTTTTCATCAGCATCTTTTTGCCAATAAGTGCTTTGAATTTTCTGTCAAGATTGCAGACAGAAATCATGCTTATTTGCCAACATCCATAATTTTCTAAGGCAGATCTCCAAGATAATCAGAGCTTTTGTCCACCTTTTATCTCCAGCTTTTGTCCTGTATGCAGTCTGCACTGCAATTCTCCCTGTGTTGCTTTTTGTAAGGGTGCCTAAACTTGAAGGCTTTGGACTGGCACAGGTAGAACTGGTAGAATTTTTTGTTTGAAATACTAATTGCTTGAAATTTCAGCCATGGATATCTTGGTAAGCTGCTCACTAATCATACCTTATTTCCTTTAAGCTGCCAGAGATATTTTTTTTTTAAGTATTTTGTTTGGGGTTTGTTTTTTTTCTTTTCCATGGTGCCATTTTTTTGTAAACAGCTTGCTTTGACTTTTCTCCACTTTGTGTATTGGCAGTACCACAGCCGGGTCATCTGGCACTGCTTGTGTCCCTTTTCTGTCTGCCTGAAGTATTTGGTATGTGAGGTTAACACACATAATTTTTGTCTTAAAGGCACTGGTGCTAAAACTGTTATAAGGGTTCACGGGTGGACTTTCAAACAGGCTGGAGTTCTCTGAAAGGCAGGGGACAGGAAATTATTTGATTCTGTGAATGCAACTTGCATTGTATGGTAAGTAAAATCGTCAAGGACTGGTTCCCTTTGCCAAGTAGATTGGGCAGTGGGCTCATTGGGAATGACTACCAGCATCAAACAAGAGCCTCAGCCCAGCTCATAGCTGTGCTGCCACATGCAGCATGTGCTGCAGGACACTCTTACCTAGAGGACAAAGTGAAAGGGATTGTTCATCATGCCACCACTGCAAAGGAGAAGAATCTTATGGATGCTAATTACTTCACTTAAACTCACAGTGGAACCCCTCAGAGTGGCAGTGATCAGGCTCATCTGCTTCACAGCCCTGTTTTGTGGCTGTGGTGTGCTGGACAGGTGGGGTAGCTCCCTAATTTCTGTGGGGACAGTGGGGTGGGGTGTGGAGAGAGGGGGAGGGAGAGATGACAGCAGGTCACCTTTGCACACAGATCTGTTTGCATTGCAGCCTTGATGCCATTAGAGGTGAGTCTGACGTGGGTGATAACTCCTGGCTCTGCCAGCCAACTCCTGCTGTACAGCCTGACCTGTACTGAGGTGTAAAATGTGCCCAAGCATTGGTGTGCGTAAAAAGCAGCATGGGGGACAAGGAGGCCTTTAAGAGGTCACAGGTGTGTTTTGTTTGGATCTGTCTGTCACCAAACCTTACATAATCAGGAGCAGTCCCAGACACACAAGACAATGTGCATGTCCATCCCCAGTCCTTGGACTGGGCTGCGTGCTGGTAACTGTTAGGCAGCTAACATGGTGCAGAGCACCATGGCAGCACCAGGGCCCTGGTGTCTGTACAGACTTGTCTCTGAGCAGAGCTACATAGCTGACTGCAGCTGCTGAAAAGACCCACTCCTCCTGTCTGTGTGGTGGTAATAAGAGCAGCAAGCCCAAGTCTTCAGCCACTTCCACCCAGCTGCTGTGCCCCAGCAGAATAGTCCAGCCCTATCTCTCTGGGCCAGCACAATTCAGTTTGTCCTGCGCTGTTGAGGAACTGTGTTTCATAATACTCCATAATATGAAGGTATAACTTTATTATAAATATTGTTATCTATTGTTTGTGCTGAGAAGCTATGTGGAATGCTATGTAAAGCCAGGAGAGAGGAAAGGCAGACCTTAGCTCTACAGTCTTTGTATTAATGAGTACAAACAGCCAAGACTCTTGATCACTGAAGTATCCTGGGACCTGAGACATGGAGTTAGCCAGGTTTTTTTGCATCCTGACGTTATTCACCTCCCTGCACCCCAGAAAAGATAATCAGTTCCCAACAAGGTTTTTTTTCATGCCCAAGGTTACTCACAGTGAGTTTCCCAAGTGATGTCCAAACCGTGGACTCGGGGAATTGAGTCAAGGGCTGACTCAAGAGGCTCTGGTTGATTCAGTGGCTGCCTGGCTGCCCTGTGTAAAACCAAGGCATGGAGGGAACTGCAGTTGCTATACAGAAATAGGTGTGGCTTCTTCCTTGTGCACACCATCCTTGTGTGGGCCTGCACTATTCCAATCAGCGCTTGGCTGATTCACGAGTTGTGTAATTTATGTGCCAATCAAGACAGAATTATCAGACCAATGTGCACCTTATTCATTGCTCCACCGCTTCCTTTGAAGTTGAAGGTGACAAGTTACCATAACTTGTCTGCTTCTAAACCATAAGCACACCTTAAGCTTTTAGAGAATGACCATGACAAAAGGAGCTGGTTCAGCTATGAGAACCTTTATATTTGGACTCCCTTTGCAGAGTAAGAAGTGATTCAGATGTGCTGTAGCACAGCCCACCTCCAGGAGCAGTGAATGTGCAGAGTAGAAGTCTGCCTCATCTTCTCAGCTTTTTCAGTGCCAGCATCAGGGGCCATAAAGTCTTGGAGCATCTTTCACCAGGAAAACAGTGCTGTCTTCAGCTGTGATTGGCTGTCTCTAACTGCCAGACTGAGGCATCGACTGAAAGCTCAGTGTCTCTGCAGCTTCTTCTTGTGCTGGGAGCAGGAAAAGCAGCAAACTGCATCTGGTAGAACATTCCCAGGTACACCCAACAGGAGCCAGGCTCTACCTCAGCAGACTTCTACAGCTTCTACAAGCAAAATCGAGCAGGACAGATGGGGGATGGGATGATGGTGATTGATTGAGCTCCAAGAGGAGCTCACGGTGCCTCCCCTGCTCTAACCACCACTCCACACATCACTGTTCGTGCAGCAGTGGCAGCTGATGATCTGAAGCTGGGTCTACTGCGATTCTTTGCATTGTGCCTCTAGACACCTGACTCACAGTGACTCTGAGCATCTGAGGCAATCACTGACTTCTGTAAAAGGTGAAGCAGCTCAGGACCTCTCTAAATTATGTCCTTGATGGTGACACTTGCCCAGCAGGGACCTGAGTGAATCAATGTGTTTCAGCAGGCAGCACTCTCAACTCCATCTTGGCTTATAGTGCCCCTGTTAAATGTGATGTCAGTTCTCAAGAGGCTCTCAAGATGTGATTTATTTTCAATTTCCTTTTAAATCACCTTCGTGTTATACCCAACCTTCACCTTCTTTAACTTTCCAGTGAGAAATTGGCAAAATGTCTCATGAAGAGATGCTCCTTGAGCACTTCATTCTTAATAAACATTAAACTGGGATCTTTGTCACAAGATTGCAAGGATTAAAATACTGTAATTTTCTTATTTTTATCAAAATTGTAGTGGCTTCATTTTGTTTATAGGTAAAGAAAACTGGTAGACAGAGGTAAAAGGAGGGTGGAAATTTCTCCAATCCTGATAACTTTGTCTGAAAATGTGAGGTCCTGTCTCTTGATCCAGTGCAGTCTGTGTGCTGTTCCAGTAAGTCTCCCTGATACTGATAGATTTTACAGAGCTAGAATAGCCCAGTGCCTTCAGTGCTGCCTTTTCCTGAACAACTTGTGTGTCTGAAGCACCCACTGGATTGTGCTGAAAGTGAATGTAAAATAAAATTAATGAAGTGCAAGTTTTAGGTGTGGTTGATGACAAGAGGGACAGTTTTTTGTCATATTCAAAGAACACGAAGTTCAGAAAGCTGAAGCCACTTTTATCCTTTTAGTCAAGGCTTAAAGCCAAGTGCAGTTTGACCAGGTCTTGGGCTGAGTTCTGCACCTCTTGATGACTTAATTACCACATGCAGCTTGTTTAGACAACTAAATGTTCTTTGATTGTTCTTGATCTCTTCCAAAAGCAGAGTAATAGATGCTTCCTGCATGCAAGGAAGAAATAATGCTGCATAGATATCTGTCTGACTAAAGATACAAATACAAGGTCTGGGATTTAGGAGATGCATTGATCAAAAGAGGTCCTGATCCCCACCAAAACCACAGAGCATAGCCTTTGGAGTGGAGTGCAGTGCTGTAGGGCACCCACGTCCCTACACACCTTTGGAAATTTCCAATATGGAACTTAAAAGAATAGGGCACCATCTTGACAGGCCAAGGCTACACCTCCTCAAAAGATCTGGGCAAAATTCCATATGAAGTGTTAAGTTCTTTCCTATTCAGCAGAACAAATCTGTCAAAATCTGTGTAGAGTGAGAAAAGCCAGGGTGAATTCTGATGCTTACAAAGAAGCATGGGGCACTGAATGGCACTGTTATGTTCAGTAGGAGGAAAAATCTTTGCAAAATGTGTAGTTAAGCTATAAAAATCTTTACTGTAGGACACTGTACATATAAAATGTACAGATTCAAAACCTGATTGGACAAACTAATGGAAAACCATCTGTCAAAGAATGACTGCAGAGCCATCGCTTTTGACTCTGTCCAGCAGGAAAATATCAGCATGTGCTTGTCCCGTTCAGCCGGTGTTGCCAGCGCTGTTACGGGGAGCTGTGGTAAGGAAGCAGGGTCCTGAGCTGCATAGAGGTTTGCTTTCACCCACCATGGCTGCCCTTCTGCTTCAGTTCCTGTGCAGTGACAATTTTGCAGGTAGTATACGTGGAAGAAATTTTGTTTCTTATTTAATTTGGTGGGTTTTTTATTTATTAATGTTGCTGCCTTCTGAATAGATATAAATATCTGTGGGGTTGGCAAAACACTTCAGATCACTGACTTATTTTCAGCCAGTTTGTAGTAGCTGGTTGTTTAGCCTGTTGTATTTGCAAGCAGCAGAATATGCTTAACCTGCAGACAGCTTTGCAGTGGCATCAGCAAGCACTATACAATTTTCTGCAAGAAAATTCCCAAGCAGATCTCAGATCATGTACCAGAAAGTACTGCTACACAGGCTCACGTTTCTTGACATAAGCCTTTATACCTTTGTCTGGGATCTTAATAGTTAATCTACCTGGGCGAATAGGAAGGAGCATTTTTACTTTCAGTAAAGTTTGATTCCTGGAGGCAGATCTTTTTTTTCAGTGAGTGTCAGATAATTGGAAGGGTAGGGTGAGGCAGGAAACCACGACACGCCTTTGTTGGGACTTGTATAAGAGCAAGGGAATAGAAAAGCAAAAGAGGGGCAAGAATAAAGCAGGATAAATAAAGAAGAGGTGAACATTTTTGGATGATCACTCAGGTTCCACACACCTTTGGAAGGACATGATATAAAGTGTAGGTGGCAAATTTTTTGGTAGAAGGGAAGCAGTTGCGGAGGAAAAAAGATTTTCATTTCAATAACCAAAGCACTCCAGGTAAGTTACATTACTAAAAAAAAAATAAATAAAAAAAGGCAGAAAAAGGCATCCTTTATTTTCTGTCTTCCAGATTCCTTTAAGAACAAGGCTGACTTTTCAGGCAGGATAAAGAGGTGTTGCATTTTTCTGTGGGGAATACAATATAAAAACAAGTTTGCTTAAGGGCTGGGTCATTTTAGGTTTCTGTTTGTCAGTGAATACTACTCTTTTGAAGTCAGTATCCAGTGAAAGGAGTTTACCTGCTGGGAGAAACAAAATGTCAAGCCAAGTTACGGGTATATTTTTAATGCATTTTGTGAAACTACTGCAAAATAGATAAAATTTAGCTGAATTTCTCTGTTCCATAAGGACACAGGCATGGTGAAATGCAGATCATCTGTTGGCTGTTTTTAAAACTGAGCAGATCTGGAATGTGCTAGAGGAGTAGTGATTGTAAATTGGAGCTTCAGATGGTGGGTGCAGGGTGTAATATTAGGGAATAAATCTCTAGTCCTGAGAATGCCTAGAACTACTTCTGAGTGAACGTTTGTGTTGACATGGACTTTGCTTTGTCTCAAAGAAGTGAGTTTGTTATCAGCAGTGACTCATTGATCATGTACTTTGTGCTGTATATTTGTCATAGAAGATTATGAGGTGTTTTGGTCACAGTAAGTCAGAAGAGTGTGATTTGAGAATCAGTTTGAATCCTTTCTTATGGCAAGTCCAGCAATTTGACCCTAGCAGCATAAAGTAGAAGATTTGCCTTTTCCTGTCTTTAGACTGACTCAAGTGACTTTAGGGAAATTACTGTTCTGTGACTAGTTGCTTCATTTGTGAAATGGTGACAGCAGATTTTTCCCATTCTGCAAACACTTTTTTCATTGATACCAGATTGTTTGTCTCCTTTTCTGTGCCAGAGCCAAGAAGTGTGTGCAGGTCAGAATGGCCTATTTCTTTTAGAGTAGCACAGTTGAGACGGCAAGGACATAATTTGAAAGGAAGGTGCTGTTGCTTGTGCTCTGAGATGTGAGCACATATTGGTGTCAAAGAAGGCAGGACAGGCTGTGGACAGGGCAGAATTTGGTTCCTACAGCATGTCCAAGCTTTGACTCGGCATCTAACCTGCTTCCCTGGCATTTGCATCACTCCAGCCTACAAAATGAGCAGATTTAGAAGTAGGATTTGGTTTTTTCAATTCTGACTCTGTTGGTTTTGATAAAATGACTTGAAAGTAATAGCTTTTAGAGCAGAACGAGAAGATCAGATTCCTAGTCTGTGGGATCAAAAGAGAGAAGAGATCATTTTTTAAGCAGTTCTGTTAGTTCCAGGCCAGTGGCAGCTGAAAGGCTTGGTTAAGAGGAAGGGGCACCCCAGAAGACATATGATATGATGGAAAACAAGTCAGTGGTACCATTTGGAGGCATCTGCTAAGTGTCAGAGTATTCATGATCAAAAGGTTCTGCTGACATTAAATATTATTAATCTCAGCACCTACAGGTGCCTCTTTCTCCTAATGGAGTATCTCACAGCAGGAACCTCTGGAGAGAGGAGAGAGCTGAAAGGATATGCTGTGAGTGCAACAGCACTGTGAGATGAAAACTGGGAAAACATTGTGGAGGGATAAAAGTATCTGAAAAGTGCTTGCTTTTATTTTTCCACCAAAAGACACCTTTGTAGCTATTCCACTCCCCTTTGAAAAATATCAGTAATAAACTTTGTTACCATTGCACGAAATACCTAGATTCTAAACTTGTAAGAGGGGATTGAATGTCCCATCTCAGAATGGCTTAGTGTCCTTGCCATTGTGCTGCACTGCAGTGACGTGGAGCAGAGGGTGCAAGAGGTACCCTGCATTGTCAGGTTTTTGTGGAAGGCACAGACCTGAGCACATCTTGCAGTGCTGGGCAGTTATTACTATCTTGCTTTCAATGCTGTACAGAGAAGCAGCAGCCTGCACAAGTGTGGCAGTGCCACACCTCTCCTGGTTCCTAGTGCCAAAAATGGCTGCAAGTTCTCTGTTTCTGTGGGTGCCACAAGCACACTACAGCTCCTGAGCTTATGTCAAAGGGGCCATAGTGTTGCTGTCTCACCGTCCTGCACTGTTTGAGTTACCCCACTTCACAAGTTGTTGCTTGTTGCTCTGAGATGACTGCAGATGACTTCTCTGATTCAACAATGCTGTTGCTGTGCCACAGACATAGCCCACAGCTATGCTTTTGTGCCTCCAGATAGGAGCTGGGGAGATGAATCAGGCCTGGCAGGTAATGGAAAGGCAGCACAGTCAGTCTGCTGGCATCCATAAGGCACACATAAAGGCACTATGTGCTGGGCTGGACTGTGGCATGCATGGCTCCAAAGATGGACTTTAACCTATTAATTTTTTTTTCCTAATTGATATCACAGCAAGATACTTCCCTTTCTCAAGGGAAGGCAAAGATGCAGAAGATGCATTCACTCCATGGTTGTGCTGGCCTCTTCCAGCATCCATAGCCAGCACCACCTCCCAGTAGCAGAGAGAATGGAATTATGGGGCTACAAAGCAGTAGGAAAGCAGTTTCCAAATACAAAACTGTGCTTCTTGCCAAAAACACTGATAAAGCCAACAGTGCTGACATCTAGACAATAGCTTCCAGCATCTGTTTTTTAGGGAGAGAGCTTGAAAGACATTTCTACTGCTGATGCAGTTAGGAAGAGTTGCAGAGATAATGCCTTTCCTTGGAGTGAAAGACCAGAAACCCTTCTGTTGCAGGGGACTGTTACCCTGCTGGAGGAGGAGCTCTCCTAATGCATGCTCAAGTCTTCCATATGTGTTGGAACCAGCACCCTGGAAAATCCCTTGGAAATCCTTGATGCTAGCAAGCATTTTAAGGGTTGAGCAGCATCCTGCTGCCACCAGGTTGTGTAAGGGCATGGATGTGGCCTGGGGAGCTCCACTTACAGGGCTGTTCAGACAAGCTCAGGGTCAGCAGTGCAGAGTGAGGGCTGTGGGCACTCTGGTGTTCTTTCTCTGCAAAGTGCAGATGAGCCTGTCGTGGGTGTGGCTTGGCTGGCACTGGGCCTTCCCTGCTCAAATTGTTCCTGTCCAGCTCTGGGAATAGCAGGAGCTGGTTAAAGACAAAATTGAATGTGAATGTTGGATATTCCTGCAGATTCCCTGCTGCATCTTGCCTTCTGTCAGTATTTATGCCTGGGCAGTACAAGTGTAACATCAAGAGGGCTGCAGTTTACAGAACAGTAAGAGGAATCATAAGGATCAAACTCAAATTTAGCAGAACTGGGGGACATGGTCTTGGGTTCTGCACAAAGCTAGGCCTTAAAGCTTGGAAGGAATTTTGCCTAAAGCTTTTTTTGGACTCAACCTCTTAATGCGTTAGTTTTGGTACAGCTGGGCCTTCAGTTTTAAGGAGGAGACTTCAAATCCAGTGAAGAGTTTTGGCTATGGTGAGCTTGTGTATAAATTAAAATCTCTTCCTTCTCATTGTCTGTGGCTGCAGATGAAATGTTATCTTAGCAAGACTAGGAGTGAGCAATTGTGTGGTTCCTTCTGACAGAAGTGTTTTCTCTTCTAGATGATGTCTCTTTTCCACAATCATGTTTTTTGTGGTAGAGATTGTAATTTTGACTAGAGAGAAATCCAAGTGATGAAAAAGAGTGTACACAGCATTCACAGCATCACTTCCAACACTGTGTAGACTGACTTGAGCTGGCATTAAAGTAGATCAGACTCCAGAGCCACAGACAGGGTCTTCAAACTGTTGCTGCTGTACCTGTAAACCAGATAAAGTACTTCCTACCTGAAGTTCTTTGCTGCCAAAAGTAGCTAGTTCAAAGGTGCCTCTGGTGGTTTTTTTCTGCTTTGCTAAAGTCAGTGCTGTGGCTTTAGCATCAGTATACCCTGAGAATGCACTATTACTGTTAGCAGAGGAGCAGTATATCTGCTGAGGTTTTTCTGGCAGTACTGGCAGGGTGCAGGTAGCTTACTCCTGCAACTTTGCCTCTGCAGGTAATCCTGCACTGCTGGGTCCTGCCCAGAACAGATGTGTGGGAGTAGTGTTTTGATCCACTAGTTTTCATCAAACCTTTATAGGGGCACAGCTGGAGACCATAATGTAGTGTAGTCTGGATATAAATCCAGTCTAAACTCTAGCACTGAGTGGATTTGCTTCAATTGCCTCTCTCTCGCCTGTTGGCTTTACAGCCCCTCCTGGTGTTTCAGCTCTGTGCAGCATCCAGTGTTGTAGGTGGCAGTGCATCAGTGGCAATCATATGGCTCTGGAAGGGCTCTGTAAACTCCCTGGCACAGACACCTTCCAGGCAGTCTGGTCCTCATCCAAAGCAAGCAAAGTGGGTGAATGGCAGTTGCCATTTCTTACTCTTCACAGAGCTCTGAGGGCAGTTCCTCTGTTTTCTTTTCAGGTGGCAATGATATGGATTCTGTAACAAAGAAAACGAGGCAAGATGGATCAGAAGTTACTGAAAGACGTAAGGAGGAGATTTTTAATTTTTATATCACACCCCAGAGATCCCAGAAGTGAATGGCCGTTCCTGTAAGGGATTAAATGCTGACCAGAGGTCCAGAACTAAATTCTGCTCCTGGCCTTGGTCTATGTGTTGAAGTCAGAATAAGGAATAGAGTGGGCCGAGATCGGACATTTAGAGATGTGTATCATGACCTGATTGTTTAACCAGATAATTGCCCTGTGGTAGCATTTCTAACTGGTAGTGCAGATACTGGGATGCTGCTCCTACCTCTGATATCAGTGCCCTGGATGGCCTAGAAATTGTCTGGTGGCTTTGTGTAAAACAATTTAATTTTCTGCTGACTTTATGAGAATTAACTAGTAGGAAGGTACTAAGGGGTCTGACAATGGGCTTTTCTGTTACAGCAGTGGTTCAGAAGTGCCCAGAAATTTTACGAGGATCTTGTACAGAACAAAATCTTTCATGGCAGTAATGCTCTTATTCAGAGCAAGAAAGACCTGCAAAGAAACACAGCATTGTGATAATGAGCCTATAGCTACAGCCCCAGGCAGTGTGGTCTTAAGGGACTTTTATTTAAATGAGTCAGTCTTCATTGGACAACTCATGCTTTTGTATGGAGAATCGGTAGAACATTGATCCAGTTTGGCTATATTAACATGCCATTAATTCTGCACCCTTTTCTTCCCTCAGTTATTACAGAGACTGTAACTACAAGACTGACATCCTTGCCACCCAGTAAGTAATTCTCACTCATTGCATTGCTTTTGCTTGGTGTTCTGTGCCTCTCCATGCTATTTATTTGTCTGCATAATTTCTATTATTTCCATAATGGGTGAATGGAAGCAGGAGCTGCACCCAAAGGAAAGCAATTTTCAGAAATGCCTTCCTCCCAAAATACTTATTCCTGGAGAGAAGTAGTATTTGGAGACCTGTCTGGGTATTGTCAGAAACAAGGCCACATGCTCTACTAAGAGTAGGAGACCAGACTCTGCAAAGATTTAAGTCCAGATATAGGGTCTCCAGTGGTGATTGGCTCTTGAGAACAAGGATTGAAAGTGATGGGTCTGCAGGTTCCACTGCTGGGGCTGCAGTGTATTATTTCTTTGTCATCTTACCCAGCTGGCAGCAGAGAGTGAATCTTTTTAGTAATATCAGATGTCACAGGTCATTTCTCTGCAGAGAAGTACAAGCTCCAAATAGGGAAGAATCCTCCACACTCTTAATCCCACCATATCCTTGATTAGTTTGCTGCAGCTGAGTTGCATTATCATCTCATTTGTGAGGAGGGTTAAGAGGAGTGTCCTTCAGTCTGTGTATTAAGCAAAACTTGACTACAAACCTGCTGGCTGTGGAGTGTGAATGCTTGTCTGCTCTGCCAAAACATTTCTCTGCACCTCTGATCTCTCACCAGATATGAAGCTGTACTTGTACTTGAGTGTGTGGACAACTTTGGGTCCCTCCTGCCTTCTTTTGCAGTGTCTTTGCTCTTCCTGCCTGGAGAGAATGTCTCCTTTTGTGCTCATCTCTTTCAGAAGGAGGGAGCAGCAGTGGGCTCAAAGCATCATCCCACACTGGAGGGGGCGGAGTGGAGAAGCGGTCGTACACCCATGGAAGCAGCTACGTGACCTCAAGTAAGGAATGAAGGCATTGCCCGGTAGGAAACAGAGCAAAGGCAGAAGAAATGGGCTGAGGAGAGATTCAAGGCAGGGAAATAGGGTGAGGCAGGGGTAAGGAAAACAGGATTTATGAAAGTAGAAGTGGCAAATACATACACCAAATAAAGATNAAAAGTCCTGTTTTCCACGGTAAAGATCTAATTTCAGAATGACAGCAAAAAATGTCATTCCTACATTTTTTAAGTAGTCATTCAGAAACTGAATTTTCCTTCTTTCAGTTTTTCCAAATCACAGTCTTTCAGACCATTTTTATTCTAAAGACAGTTTTGATTAATATTTTTGTTAATCTTGCTGAGGGTAGAATACTATCAAAGAAATTCCTAGGAAATGCTTTCTTATGTTTGTGTGTCCATGGCTTTAGCACTTTGAACACTTTGCCAGATTTTCTAGACGGGGTAAATCAGTGTATGCTGCCTACTCCATAAAACAAGGATTTTTCTCTAGCAGCATACTTTGCCCACCTGATAGATTGTCATAGCAAAGGCTTCTAAAGACCAAGCTTCCTAGCCAGGTACCTGGCACACTTCTCTGCTGCCAGTGGGACTGACTGTATAACTCTCCTTCTGGAAAACATTCTCCATGCTCCAAGGGAGCTGACAAAACAAAGGGATTACACTTTGGAAGCTCAAGGGGAGAGTTAGCCATAGCAAAGAGATCTGACAGACACCTGCACGCCAGTTAAAGGCCAGAGTGTAGAATCACTTTGCCTCAGGGCACATGTGAAGTAATTCCAGTGCAGATGTTGGTCTAATTGTCTGGACTGGCACCAGTGTGAGAACTGAACCCAGTCCTGCAAACTCGGAGGCCCATGCAGGATTACCATCTTCCTTTGATTTCTTTTCAGTATGTGGAAGAGAAAAGAACTGGAACTTCAGAGATAGAGTTCTTGCAGTTTCACAGAGCATTCTGTAGTCTCTTCTTTCCCACTTTCTTGCAGAACGCCTCTAAGAGAGGCCTACTTGTCACAGTAGCTCTTTCTGCTGAATTAAACGGATAAGTTACAGAACAAGTCCTTTCAGAGGGGAAGTTGGCATGGAAACACTTGAGATCAAAAGGACAGTTTTTGTAGGGATGGGTAAACAATACCCAGTTTGATCCTGCTGATCAGCATGGATAAGTTGCAGTTTATCACAGAGCTCCCTTTTTGCTGTACCCTGATCATAGTCCTGCATTAGATTTTGTGCAAGAATATGAACACATTAATTATGGCTGCTCAGTTCCTTCTCCACAGCGAAAGGAAGAATTAGGAGTGAAATTGTTTCTTCTGTCAAGATATAACAGCTACTAATAGCCTCCAGGCTGTCTTGGGCCTGATGCACACCTCAATCACTTCCCCAGAAAATGGACTAAGTGGGAGTGTGGATAGCTGCTTTATGGGAAAGTGGACTCATCTCTGCTTTCCATTATCTCATAAACTGCATCCTTCAGCACTTTGGTTTAACAATCTCCCAGTTTTTGTAGCCTATGTCACGTAACACTTGGGTTTACAAGTGAATCTATACCCTAACCAAAACTCAGCATCATTCAGAGCTAGATTTGTTCCTGCTCAGGGGAGATGGTTCACTATTGCCCTAGACCAGAACCTGGTTTTGTATGTATTACTGACAAGACTTGTTTTGTAACCACAGTGATAACCAATACTCCTCTCTGCCCTGAATGCTGCGGACAGCCAGAGTTAGATTCTAATATTGTTCTTGTCCATCTCTAGTTGTGAAACACCAATGCAAATGTGTCCAGCTCAGAAGATAGTAACATAAATCACCCAGGGTGTCCAGAGTGTACTGCCAGGGCTTCTCTTCCATTTGCTGAGTTTTGTTTTAACTATAGGTGGAAGTGGTAGATTGAATTCAACATCATCATCCTCCAGCTACAGGCAAGCCCAGTCTCCCAGCTCTACTCTCACCAAATCACCTGGCTCAACATTTGAAAGAAAAACCTATGTCAACCGCCATGCAACATATGAAGGTATCACAGAACATGCCGTAGAAGGGAGGCAATGTGCAGTGGAGGCAATGTACAGTGCACTCAGAGGTCAAATTAGTACAGACTTGTCCCCAGTCCCATTGTGGTTTTCCTAGGAAATAAGCCATCAGGGACGCAATTTAATGATTAAGTCTTGTTTGTCCTAAGAGTAATGCTCATTCCTAAAAAGGAGTTGTGGCATATATTTGTTGAAAGACATTAGCAGCTCTTTCATATGAAACCTGAATAACACTTTTTTTTTTAAAGTGGAAATGGTTGCTGCCCACTGAGATTAATCAGTTGTCAAGAAGACGTGTTTTGAATTTTTTTAATGGTCTTGTGCAAAGTATTAATGAACACCTTTCTGCTCTTTGCAGGGAGCTCCAGTGCCAACTCTTCTCCTGAGTTCCCCAGAAAAGATTTTGGTACGTCCTTTTTAGAGCTGTTCCTCTGAACGTTATGACAAGGTCATGTGAGTTGATGACCATAATGGCTTTCTGCACATTGCTGTGTCCTGCTCTACCTATGCTACCTCTGTATTGGGCCATCATGCAGCTCCTTCAGAGGAGTTATTTGGGATTTACATTAACTGCTGAAAGTCAGGGCTCTAGCTGGTCATATTCAAACAGAGGGTGCATACTGTGTATCTGCTACTTCAGCTGCTTTTGTGAGGCTCCCTGGATGATACAGGACATGGACAGGAGAAGACAGACATGGCATACTACATAGCATTCCCTTCACCCTTCCAGAATAGCTAGGAGAGCAGATGCAAGCAAGAAAGCCCAGACTCTTAGGATTTTGAGTCATTAGTACTTTTCCAGTATCTCATTTCTAGACTTCATCAAGTATATATGGAAAAATGAAGTGGCTAGCAAGTGATGTATTTACAGTGAACATTGTCAGCAGGTATACCTTGCCCTATCCAAACTCTGAGCTGCTGATTTTACCCAGTGAAGATAGTAAAACATTATGATCAGGTCACCTTGTGGCTGATAGAGGAAGTGGGGGTTCACAATATCCAGCATTTGTCAGTGGGGTGAACAGGCCTCTTAACTTCTTTTGGCCATCTGAAATGCACATCACCATCTACGAACAACATTTCTCTGTATAAAAAGAAACAACATCTGGTCCAGAAAGGCTACAGGTGCTGCTGATTCTTTTAGATCTTACACCTTATGGTCTAAAGGAAGCCTGGTAAAAACTGTTAATGGTTCAGTTCTCCCAGTTGTGCTCCAAGAAAAGTTACTGTCTGAATATAAGCACCCTGAGCAAGATCTGTGTGTTGATTTTCAGAGGTGTCACAAGCAGTAAAGACTAATATGGCTTTTCTGTCATTGCTGTTCACAGCATCTGCCTCTACGAGAGGGAGAAGCCAAAGTCGAGGTGAGTGGTGCTGTTCTTTGAGAAGCCTCCTTGTTTCAGTTCAGCATAATTCAGGTGTGTTAAATAGACTTATTCTTTAGCTGGAATCTACCAGTTTATGTGCAGAGCAGTCAGATGAGGTACGTGGATCTACACCACTTCAGATGTGAACCATGAATCTGTAAGCAGTTGTTGAAACAAGCTTGGTGTAAAAAGTGACCTTAGTGAAGGTCATGGGGGTTCGGACTGTGTTGGAAAGGAGGATCTACTCGGAAACCTGGATATCTGAGGGCACAGGACATAGTCTTCCATCTTGTCTGTTCACTACCATAATCTCAGTCTATCCATGCTCTGGGACCACCTTCTGATGTATTTACAGTAATTGCATTCATGCTTCTCCTACTGTGATCTGTCTTGCAAACCATAAAGCCATACCCTGAAATAATCTCATGCTGGTAGTAAAGAGATGGTGAGGAAATTGCACACTTACTGTGGTCTGTGTAGCCAGCTCATTGTAAAGCTCTGCATTGTTTAATCATTCATTGTTTAAATCAATCTCTTCTAATAATTTATTAAGTGTTGGGGAAAGAAGGATTATCTTGGTCTCCAAGAAGGTAGTATCTGTTTCCAATTGCTTGAAGAGGAAACTATAATGCCACTTCATTCAAGTTAATTTTAGCAGTGGGTATAAATCACAGCATGGTCTTACCCAGTCCTCCTGGAGAGTGTCACATTCCCAATTATTCTGCTTCAGATCGTCACAGTCTCCTCTAGCATGCTACATACCTGAGCTCTCAGCAGAACTAGGCCATGCATAATAAAGTGGACACCAGAGAATCAGGTCCAGCTTCTCATATTACTTCAGAAAATAATTCCAATCCATCATCTTCTCCACATGAGTGCCAAGATAGTATTTCTTTTCTAGTGCATGCACTGTCAGATTTAATCATGAGGAGGATATATCACATGTTCTGGCTGGCCACTTTGCTTGTGGGAAGCAAGTTTAAAGGCTTACCCCAGCCAAATCACATTAACTTTGCAGTTTCTTGTGCTGGACAGTAAAGGTCCAGTGAAAGTAAGGTAATAGCATTGAGTACCTGGTGAGAATGTTGGCTGAAAACTGGACTGGTTATATTCAGTGAGCCAAAAGAGAAGTCAGCACATAGTAATGGACTGAATCATACAGCCCATTGTAGAGATGTCAGTTTTACCCAAGAAGTAGTAGGGAATTTGTGTATTTAGTAAACTTTTTTTGATTCTCTATTTTTTTTTTTGTCCAGAAGGACAATAAAAATAATATTTGTGATGAGTGGGAACATCAGTGTGATTGAGGACTGCATAATTAGACCTTCTGTAGATCTGACAGTAGCAGCATTATTGATTTCAGCAGATACCATCAATGAGTGAAATATAATGCCCTGGAATTTAAAGTAACAAAATGTGACCCCAGAACATAAAGTTGCCCAAGCCCATTTGCAACCAATTCGTATGGGCCATGAGTAGTGCTCAGATTATGCAGCAAGATAGCAAGGTGGAACATTGACAGCAAGAAGGAAGGAATTCACTTCTGCCTAAAGATTAATTCCCAGCCCAGGGCACAAATGAATCTCTCTCCATATTTATGATCTGCTTTTTATCTTCCCAGAGAGTGAAATACGAGTCCGACTGCAGAGCGCATCTCCCTCTGGCAGATGTAAGTTATTCCAGGGGTATCAGGGATGAGATAGTGGGTGTTGCTGCTAGGGTTATGTCTTTTCCTGTTAAGAGCATTAATTTGAGTCCCCTTTCTGAACAAGGAAGCATGCTGTGGGTTAGGTGGTGCTCTTGCAAAGATGTAAAATGGTGCTTATTCCCAGAAATATCCTCTGGAGCTTTGTCATTAAGGGGCACCCCCAGAAAGTAACAACTTCATAGACATGCAGATAAATTCCAGTGAATGATTTAGATCCAGAGCAAGATTACAGATCAATGAAACGCTGGCTTTTGGGTGACTCTGGACACTTGCTTTTCCTGCCAGGGACAGAGTTGGATGATGTGAAGCGTTTGCTGAAAGGAAGTCGATCTGCCAGCTGCAGCCCTACTCGATCCCCATCTGGTACGCTCCCGATACCGAAAAAGGCTGTGGTGGAGACGAAGATGGTCACTGAGAGCTCTCAGTCAGGTACTTTGCTATAACAATTTTGCAGTCATTCCTAACAGCATTTGCCATAAAAAGTACTCAATTGCTAAGAACATCCAGATAAGAATGCATGGTGTCTCTGTACAGAAAAAGGGTCAGAATGCTGAATGACTGTCCAGGTGTTGCTGTAACAAGAGCCATCTTGGATATCTTTCTAGTGATTCGTCTAATTTCTAAAAAATGAGTCCGTTCTTTCTGCCACCAGCTTCAATTCAGAGGTATTTCTAGCAGTGATAAGATCTCTAAGCAAATATGTCTGAGAGTGATTTGATCTCTTATCTCCAAGTTAGACAGAGATAGGACTGAAAACAACATTTCAGTGAGTGATTCATTAGCCATACCATTTGATAATAACTCATCAGGAACTGTATGACAAGAAAAGGGGGAATGGCTTCAAATTGAAAGAGGGCAGGCTTAGATCAAGGGTTAGGAAGAAATTCTCTACTTTGAGAGTGGTGAGGCACTGGCACAGGTTGCCCAGAGAAGTTGTGGATGCCCCATCCCTGAAGTGTTCCAGGCCAGGATGGATGAGACTTTCAGCAACTTGGTCTAGTGGAAGGTGTCCCTACCTATGGCAGGGAGTTGGAACTAGATGATCTTTGAGGTCCCTTTTATCCCAAACCATTCTGTGATTCTGTGATTCCATAACTGAAGTGGTACTTAAAATACAACAACCTTTTTAGTTATTTATACCTCACAAGAGGGCTTGAGGAAGTGGTATTGACGTTGACTCCATTGTCTTCCACCAGTATCTAACAACAATATCTTTTATCTTACTCACAGCTCCAATCCTTTCTAAAACAGAATTTTAGTTCAGTACCTACCCTAGTGAACCAACCAGACATACGTGGGAAGAAAAAGCCATATATCCTGTGGCCCAGGGTGATTTATTAATGCAATGGCAGACTGGGGTGGTTTATTTCATTACCATAACATCTATGAGCAATGAAATCTCTTCAAGGTGTTTTGTGAATGATCATGCTATCAAGTCAATCTTTATTCCATTGGTTAAAATTTGTGTGGGCTGTAATCAGCTGACATTTGAGGTCAGTTATGCCATGCTGACCTGAAGTCATTGGGTTTACTCTGCAAGGGTAATTGAAATGTAAGTTGTTTGCCCTACAGACCTGTGATGCATGCTAAGCCACAAGCCTGGCCTCATTGAAAACCACTTCTGTCTGTTTGGTTTTTTACAGTGTCGGGGACATATGACACAACCATACTGAATACTGCCCTCCCTTCATACATGTGGTCCTCCACTCTGCCTGCTGGGTCTTCCCTTGGTGGATACCATAACAGCTCTTCTTTGATCAATGCCATGTCTCACTCTACAGGATCAGGTATGCTCCCTGGATTGCCCAGGTTTGAAGGATGGAACTATTCTGAAACTGGGTCAAAAGCAGGTTTTTTTGCACAGCATGAACTAAAGTGGTGGAATAATCAAAATGGCAAGGGATATGCTTGAATTTTCTCTAGTTTTCTGTAATTTGGTGCTCTCTGCTTCTACATTGACTGTATCCAAAAATTCTTCTTTGTGAGGATTTATTGTCCTGACTCTTTGACTGTCACTAAATTTTGATGACATCTTTCTCAATGAGGTCAAGCTCATATTCCCTATAAAAACTAGTTTAGACTCAAATTAATACTGGATTATTCTGACCCGTTGTAAGAATGGCTCATATACTAAAAATGTTTTAAGTTTTGTGGGTTCTTTCACATGGTGAAGCCCATTTCTAAATGCCAGGAATTGTGCATTCCCCAGTTGCAGAGAAAAACCACAGGAAGCTTTATGATGGCCTACTATTAAAAGTTTTACTTTCTCTCACTGTCAAATGATCTCATCTTGTCTGAGGTAGGATTAGTTGCATTTCCAAGTTGACTCTAATTTCTGGGACTGTGCCACTGTCCTTTGGGTGTTGGATTTATGATTTGAGAGAAGTAATAACATTTCACTTCCTCTTTTTGCAGTTTTTGGTGTTCCAAATAACCTGGCTCCCAGCAATCATACTCTGAATGCGGGCCTGAGCTCTTCTTCTACAGGTCAGATTTTTCTTCCCTTCATGCTTTGACAACAGCATTTTTGGCAGACAAGTACAGTGAAATAATACCTATATACCAGTTTCTCTCCTATTCCTCATCTGAGTGTCAGCAGCTCTTTGCCCCACCTGCAGAAATGTCCATGCAGCCATGAGAGTGGCCTCGCAATGTAACTCAAGATAATGTTTTAAAATGGTCACCATTTTTGTCCTGGACCAACAATAGCAATACAGCAAAGTGAACTAAGTTGCAAAACATTTTGTGAGGCCTGTGGTGCCTGGTGAAATTTCTTGGGAGAGGTCATTATTTTTGTATCACTGGTTTTGTTTGAATTTTTAGCCAGAATGCTACCTGCACTGCAGGATTGCTATAACCCTCATTGCAATGTTTTTCTTTGCAGTGTTTGGAGTTCAAAACAACCTGTCCCCGAGCTCTTCTTCTGCAACCCAGAATGCTACAGCAGCCTCTGCAGGTCAGCAACAAGGTAAGCCTAGAGAAAGTGTGAGGGTCACCAATGTGTTCTTCCTTCTTCCACCTTTTCTGTAGTGAATAGAAAGTTCACCTTGACAGAGGCTCCCTTATCACCATCTTCTTGTGTGGCACAGTGTGGTATGAAGGCATATTGAGGAACATTTCCTCTGCTTTGCATGTACAGGAACAGCTGCCAGTGCTGATGCACTAGAGATTTGCTTGCTGGGGGAACCTTTGGTTGTTTGAGTTGTCCTAGGAACACTGAATAAGAAAAGATTTTTTAAATGCTTTGGTGTGTGTAGATCCCTTGTTATCCTTCATCTCTGTCATTGTTGAATTTCTTCTTTGCAGCATATGGGATGAAGAACACTTCTCAGAGCAACACCATGGCAAGTACTGGTGTGTCTGCCTCAGCAGGTGAGTGTGTCATTCACAGGTGTTTAGGCATGGCCTTGTACAAGCATATCATAAAAATGAATTAAAGATTCAGCATAGCTGAGTGACACTCAGGTGCATAACTTGTCACTAGCCAAGTCTTATACCAGTACCTTTCTGAAAAGAGAGTCAGAATCTAAGAGTGAGCAAATGAATAGGTCTGATTCAGATCTCTGTAATAGTTTGGATTGTTTAATTCTGAGCTATTTCTGCTCAGCAGGCAGGAAGCTGGATAGAAAAGCACGCGTGTGAAGTTGTACTTCATTTGAAGCCAAAGCATTTCCAAGGTTGCTCTTAAAAATAATTTTTCAGTTGTACCAGCTTCAAACACTCAAAAATGAAGGAATTTACTTATACATGATCAGATTATGTTTTTTTAATGAGAGAAGCCCTTCGTCCTTGAACAGTTAGGATTCATCCTTTCCAGCTCTTTTCCGCAACTCTGGGAGTTATAAATTACACTTTTTCTTCTGTATGTGTAAAGAAAGCCAAGTTTGCCTTATAATCCAAGGACACCCAAAGACGAGGCTTAAAAATAGATGTAAAGACCACAGAAGTTATGATAACATTCCTAATAAAGGTTTGCTCCAGATTCTGCTAGAGTAATGGAATAATACTGTTCTGTTTATCTTGATTTTCAGTATTGTGTCAGTGTGCAAATTCATGTTCGTACACTGTTCCAGACATACTTCATAATGCCTAGTGGCACAAGAGTGACCACAGTGATGGTTTTGAACCTTGTTTGGTCTGTGCCAAACCTCAGTAAACTGCAGTTCAATGTCTCCTAGCCCTATCTGGCTCCTGGAATATGGAGTGCTTTGTGCTTGACAGAGTAACCGGGTAGTGCTTGGTGGGCTCCTCAGCTTGAGCTGTGCTGGCTCTGCTGACCCCTGAATATCTTTCTATTTTTTCTCTGACTCCACAGGAAGTGTGTTTGAGGAGCAAAGAGCTCATTGAGCAAGTCACTTCTACACATGATTGAATTCCAGATGTTCTCCATTTCTGGCAGTGGGGGCTCCCTGCTAATGAAATGCACATCTCCAAAGAAACCTAATGACATGCACAGCTCTCCTGTTACCTTTAGTGACCAGTATGTCTCTTATAGGGCTCTTATTGTAGTGGCAACCCCAATCACAATGTGACCACCTGCTTTTAGGAACAAAAGTGATGTGGCTTGTAGTTATGTACTCAATGGCCCACACTCATCTCCTCTTTACCATCTTTTACAAATATTCCAGGAGGAACAGTTTTGAGCTCCCAGGGAGATGACATTCTGCGTAAAGACTGCAAGTTCCTACTGCTGGAGAAGGAGAAGGCACCAGCAAAGGAGATGGAGCTCTTGGTCATGACAAAGGACACTGGCAAAGTCTTTAGTGCTTCTAACACTGGGCTTAATGGAGGTGATGTCCCTTTTTCAGGACATGTGGTTATTCTGAGGGCAGAGAAATGGAGACTGATCATAAGGGAAGTTCAGCCTTCAGGGCACTACACCTGTCTTGTACATCATACAAGAACCTCTGACAGGCAGGCAGCTTTTAACCATGCCAGGTGAAACCTGGGTCTGGCTTTTGCATTTGAAGTTCCAAAGTGTGCCTTGAGATATTTCACAAAGCTCAGGAGCTTTGAGAGAGAAAAAACTAGATCTGGTTTAGACAGGCAGAGCTATTGTGCCCTACCAAGAAAAATATGCCTTTTACAATTGAAAGAAGATAGACCTGGTTTAACTTCTGGTGTGATGTTTCTAATTATATTTGGTTCCCGTTCAGGATCTTTTGCAGAAGACACCTTGAAGAAAGAGAAGCAGGGATTTTCCTCCTCCTATGCTACAGATACTGGCCTAAAATCAGATGCAAATGGTAAGAGTTTATTTCTGTAGAAATGCAACAGAACTTTCTCCTTCTGCCTCCATTACTACCTTTCCCTTTCAAGCCCACACTCTAAATTTTGTCATGCACAGAAAGACTGGTAAAACCTCTTTTACTGTTGTTAAAACAGGAGGGCTGAAATCCATGCCAAAAAGGGACAAAGAAACTTATGCAGGTAAGTGATGCAACTCAGACTTTCATTGGAAGAAGCACCAAAGCACAATATACAAAAAAGCAATTATTCTTGAAGAACAAGAGGGATCTCTGAGCAATGAATCAGAGGGAGGGAGTGTTCAGGAGGCTACCAGAGAAATTGGTACCAGTGATTTGATTGTAGATCAGTGGACAGTTGGGGTATTTTTTAAGACTAGAGAAAATCAGATAGCTGACAATCCAGCTGCATCCTGCTACTGGAACAGATTTATGAGGAAGAGAGGGCTCAGATAGACCGTGCTGGCTATTGCAGTCATTTCTGGCTCAGGTCTGTACAAAAAATTTACCCCTGTGTGATCCTGTTTTCCTGCTGTTATTTTAAAATGCACTGAGTGTTTTTGTCTCCTGTTTGAATTCCCTTTGGAAATACTGTTCCCAGCTTCCACAGGGACTAGAATTACACTCACCATATGCACAGAATGGCGTAAAGATTTTTTCCATAGCCCTTTGTATAATGGGTCAGACCTTAATGTCCTTATTGTAAGAGATTCTTAACTCTGAAGTCAAGGAGTTCTTCATTAACCAGGAGATTGCTCCTTCCCTCTTCCAGAAATAAGAAGTGGTGATGCAGGAGGTGCAATTGGATCAGCACCATCCTGGTGTCCCTGTGGTTCCTGCTGCAGCTGGTGGAAATGGCTCCTGGGTTTGCTTCTAGCCTGGTTGTTTCTTCTTGGATTGCTTTTTGGACTCATTGCTCTTGGTAAGGAGTAACTGAGGAAAAAAATGTTGAATGGTGTAGAAGGACTATATATAGGGTTTAAGCTGGGAACAAGCCCAAGCACCAGAGATACCAAGCCAGAGAACTGAGGAGAGCATTCAGCTGGATGGTGGCTTGCCACTGAGATATTCCAAATGGACAGAAAGGATGGATAAGGAATACAATCTTTGTTGAGGAGTTATATAGTCTTGGGGTGAGTAGGATAGGAAACTTCCTGAGATCTGAGGTCTGCTGCTCAGAGCCTGACAGATTCCAAAGTTGTCATTTAAATTCCAGATATCCCTGCTGGGAAGAAAAGAGATACAAAGAATTCTGCAAAACTCAGTGGCCATAGCTATGTGACACCATGTTACCATGTTCCTGTGATAGCGCCAGGTATTTCAGGTGTGCATCTCTGGCAGCATGTTCCTAACATTTTCCTTTAACCTTCCAGCTGAAGAAGTGAGAAAGCTGAAATCTCGTGTGGAAGACCTGGAAAAAATCAATGGTGGCTTCCTGGCAATTAACCAAGGGAATTCAAAAATAGAAAAGGATGTTTCAAGAGTAGACTTTCTTCATGGTAACTCACCCTCCTCGACCTTCCCATATGAAAATGAAGAGTCAGTCTGGTTGATGGTGAAGAGCAGACTGAATAAGGAAATAGAACGAGGTGAGCAGAGGCAAAAAATGAACCCATAACTGATTTCTCATGCTACTTTTGTTAGCAAGGGAAAGGTGATTTACTTGTGTTTAGCACATGATGGAAAGAGATTAACAACAGAGGAGCCAACATTCTCCCATCTTTAGAAATTTCATGTATTTGTGAAAACAAATTTACTGAGGAAACTCACAAAATAATACTGTGCTGCCTGTATCCTCAAGTCCAAATAGATGGATCTTTGTTCTTGAAATGAGTAGCTACTCTGTTGTATAATGCATTTTTAACAGCCTCTTCACTTCCTTTGCAGGCTACTTCCGAGGGGAGAGAGGAGAACGTGGTGAGAAAGGTACAGCCATATAGTCCTTCTCTTCCCCTGTCCAATTCCTTGGCTCTGGCAATGCACAATTTTGGGTGTTTGTGGCTTCAAGGGGCAATTATCAATGAGAGATATGAAGATGGTTTATACTTGAACAAAAAGAATCAGAATTGATTAGGTTGGAAAGGACCTTGAAGATCATGAAGTCCAACCGTAAATGTAACACTGCCATGTCCATCACTAAAACACCTCCCTAAGAGCCACATCTATGTGTCCTTTCAATACCTCCAGGGACAGTGACTTAACCTCTTCCCCTGGGCAGCCTGTTCCAATTCCCCATAACTCTTTTTTGGACAAGGTATTTTTCCTAATATCCAATCTAGACCTCCCTGGTGCAGCTTGAGGCCATTTTTTCTTGTCCTGTAGTTTGTTACTTGAGGGAAGTGGCTGACCCCCAGCTCACTGCTCTCTTTTTGGGCAATTGTAAAGAGCAGTAAGCTCCCCACTTAGTCTTCTCTGTTCCTGGCTAAACACTCCCAGCTCCCTCAGCCACTCCTCACAGGACTTGTGCTCCAGATCCTTCACCAGTTTTGTTGCCCTTCTCTGGACTCACTCCAGTGCCTCAAAGACCTTCTTGTAGAGAGGAGCCAGAAGTGGACACAGTGCTCAAGGTGCAGCCTCACCAGTGCTGAGTGCAGGGGGACAATCACTGTCCTGCTCCTGCCAGTTTGCCATGTAAACTGTAGAGACCCTGATCCCACACAGAACAATACAGGAGGCCCAATCTTGCATTGTGCCAGTGTGAAAGGCCAGATTGGGTCTGATCCTGTGCTGTTCAAGTGACAAGTGTTCTGTTTGGCCATAACTCCTTCGTATTTCTTTAAAGCTGGGAAAGCAACTAGAAGACAAAATGAATGAGTAATCATAGGATGTCTCTTGATTCAACTTTTTTTTCCCACTTTTCTCAGGTGACATGGGAATACAAGGTCCCAAAGGTGAGTCTGGAGTTGCCTGCTTTCTCAGGTAGACTGGCAGCCTGTCGTAGGGCCTGGGTAGCAAATGGTGTTTTGTTACTCCAGAATTTGGAGAAGCTGATGCTAGTTATCTGTTAGTTCAGATATTGTTGAGAAGATTGGAGTTTTTCTCTTGTTTTCTGGTCAAAGAAAATTTTAGAGTTCATAGTAGAAGAGATAACAGATCTCGCTTTGAATCTAAAAGCTCCTTTGGCCTGGACAAAAGTCATTCCTGAAGCCAGGCTCTACCTGGTTTAATCACAGAGTGTTTCAGTGCCCAGAGGGTTTTGCATGGTGTGAATGATTCAATTATTTGCATAAATACAAGGGAGACAATTGCTGGAGACAGTAGAACTTGTAAATATTCCAGGAACATAAACTTCTTTTTATGAAGGTGAGGGTTAGCCAAAGTGACAAAAAGAGAAGACTTATTCCCCACTGACTGTCTCTTTGTTTCTGTCTGCAGGTGACCGAGGACTTCCTGGTGTCCCAGGTGGGCTACAGTTCAATTCCTCTTTGAGGGAGGACATTTACTTACATTGCTGTGGGCAGGAACAAATTTTGCACTTCCTTAAAAAATTCCTGGAACTGAGCTCAAGGTGGTACTCTAAAGGGTCAATATTTAGCATAAATAAGTCACTTGATTAATACCTTGGTGCTGAGCTACAGACACGGCTCAGAGACTTGGTTACAAGCAAAGCCGTGGCCAGACTTCCTCTGAGTTGAACATGCTGAATTTGGGGTTGTGAAGATTCCAGTCTACAACTGGAAGAGTCCTACAGCTGCATAAATACTTGGTTCAGCTTTCTTGTCCTTTTGTATGTATTGTGTTCTTCTGAAGAGATCAAGTACCCACCTTATGAGTAATATATTTTTTACTCCATAGAATTAGTATCTCCAGGTTTGAGGTTCCCCTAAGTTGCATGTTATTCTTTTATGGTACATAGTCAAGAACTCTGAACTCTTACTGTGTTTTCTCTCCAGGCATTCCTGGTCCAATTGGGCATGCAGGACCAGAAGGACCAAAAGGGCAGAAGGGAAGCATGGGTGAGCATCTCTGTCAGTGCTGTGAGTCTTTCACAACTGCCTGACACATGGCATGGGAATACAGGCACCTGGCTGGTGTGGCCATTGCCTTCCCCAGTGGAGCCAGCCATGGATCCTTTTGCCCAAGGCCTCCCTCCCACAGACACCTGGTTTTACAAGGCATCTGTTTCCTGTAGGTGAGCCTGGCATGGAAGGTCCCATGGGACAAAGAGGTAGAGAAGGGATACCAGGGCCTCGAGGGGAGCCAGGACCACCTGGATTTGGAGAAAAAGGAGACAGAGGTAGGACCCAAGTGTCTTGTTGTTGGATAAAACAGAGATGGACAAAAGCGAGAGTTTGGTCATAATTAATAAAATACCTCAGTGATAAAATTTGATTTCGCTATTCAAATCCAGGTTTCATATCTAAATATTTCCCAGCACAGATTAGTATGTCCTAAAGGATTTTTTTGCCAGACTTATAATGGGTAAACAAGGATTGCTTTGGTTTCACAGATCTTACAGTCAAGTTTGAGTCTGACAGAACCAAAGTCACTTTACTATCAAGGTTATCTTCTTCCCTGTTAATCCAGATCATCAAAGCTGGGAGATTCGTCTTGCTAAAGCCCAGTGACAATGGACATTGCATATCTATTTAGGTGTTTTGAACTGATGAGCAGATTATTCATGGCACTTGCCAGAGAAGGAATAACAGTAGATGGGATAGTGGAAAAATGGGATCATGGCTGTGTTCTACTGTGTCCATTCATGCTCTTACTTTGCAGGTGCTGTTGGTGAGCCAGGTCCTCCAGGGCCACCTGGACCCCCAGGTTCTACTGGCCTAAAAGGTAAATGTGAAGATGGAGAGAGAACACCTAGCAGAGAGGTTAGGAGTAAATGAGCACCCCAGCTGTCCTGTTTCACTTGTGTTGCTCTGCAGTAACCAGAAAAATGAACTAATGGTCTGAAGCACAGATCCCAGCATCTCAGGCGAGATGGATGGCTTGGGTCTCTTTTCTTTACTTAAGTGTAAAACATTTCCTCAATATCAAAAGAACTGAATTCTCTAAATTTGTTTTCCTGGTTTTGAGGATGCCAGCAATGCAAATTCTTCTAGTGGCTGGGGAAATTCCAATTCACTAAACATCTGTTGGGTTGTGGATGCTGTTGGGCAAACTGAAAGCAATTTGTTCATTTTCTAATTCTGGTGTTACTAAAAGAAAATCCTTGTTCCTTACAGGTCTGATGGGTTCTCCAGGCCCACAAGGTCCTCCAGGTGAGTGCTGCATTCCTTTGCTGTGGCACCTAGAGACTGAGGAGAAGGAAAACAGAGACAGCTTCTCATAGTTTTTCTGCTTCAGTGATGCATTGTGGTGAATGGGATGAATGAAAACCCCCCATCTCATTTTTCTGCAGGTCCTCCTGGCCTACAAGGATTTAGAGGTGAAGCAGGGCTCCCAGGTGCTAAAGGTAACTTTCTCTTCCCCCTGGCAATTAAAGCAGCACTAGCTGAGGTGCCTTTCTAGCACTGCTCTGAGCAGCAGACGTGGTCTAACCATGTCACATTTTGATTCTATGGGCAAAGAAAAGCATAAGACTGAAGAAAAGGGAGGCAAAACAAATCTTAGTCAGTAATTACTACCAAATATTGAGAAATGTAGGAGACGTAGAGGTAATAGAGCAATCTAAGAGGAGAAAAACAGTTGGGTGGATGGAACTGTGTTAAAGAATTTCTAGTTTGAGTTTGCCTGGTAACACAGAATCTGTATTTCCCTTATGATTTTTCTTGATGCATTAAATGCCTTTCCCTTATGATTTGTTATTACTATTGTTCAATCATCCATATATCTTTCAGGTGAAAAAGGAGCAAGTGGACCCCCTGGTCCCAAAGGTATGTTGACCAATTAGGGATCTTCTGTGGTTATTTTCTTTAGATTTCTTTAGATATGGATACTGTCCATGGGTTTTACCCATATCCATCTTTGGCTTTTTCTTCTGTGCTCTTATCAGAAGTAGACTTTATTTTCTCTGATGGAAACATTTTACAATGAAGCAATCTCACAGAATGCTTCCCTTTTTTGTACCACAGGTGATCAGGGTGAGAAGGGCTCTCGTGGAATGACAGGTCAGTGGATTGAAATACTGGAGTAACAGCCAACCTAGTAAAAGTATAGCCCAGCCAATCCCAGTTAGCTTTCTGAAACATTATAATGATATTATTGGTTATAGGAGTTTTACTTTTGCACCAAAATTATAAACAAATAGATCCCATTCTTGATTCCAGTAATCTTGGTAACAATCTTTGTATTTAGCTTTAGGAAAATCCTCTCTCAGGTGCCCTGTATTCACGTCACTTGAGTATGTCTAATGCCCAGAGACAGTTGTGAATCATGAGGCCTGAACATCCTGTCAATGCTGATTTTCAGTTGCAAAGTAGCAAATACTGCTGACAGAATTGTCTAACAGTTGTTTGATTCATTTTCATACTATTTTTGCTACAGGTGAACAAGGCTCAAGAGGAATACCTGGACCTCCAGGAGAGCCAGGGGCTAAAGGACCTGTAGGTGGGTACCAGAAAGCAGCTGTATTTATATGTGAGGCAATGTCGCTGCCACCCAGATTTTGTTTCTGTGAGCACAGACAAGGAAACAACATAGGAGTGGAATCATGCTTGTTGTGATCCTAAGTCTTTCCTTTAGACAGCTGTGATTAGTCTGTACACTCAGAAAAATTGTCCTACAGTTAAGTTTTGAATGAATGCTTCTTGGATCTTCAATAACTGCAGCCAAGGTTTCTTTCAGATGCAATGTGATGAAAAGCTATTCTTAGGTTTAGGGCTGTGCTCCACTTTGGAGGAAGACAGGATAACTGTGGTACAGTTTCAGAAGTCCCTGACAATCTCTTTCTTTGGACAGGACAAGCTGGTCGTGATGGACAGCCAGGTGAAAAAGGTAAGGGCTTTCTTTGAGGTGGAAATACAGGTACTTTCTGATTTGGCAGGAGGTTGATTTGTAAAAGGGATGGCAGAAAGGTAGCAGCATTCGTGTTCTGGGGTCTTCTCAGAACTGTAGTCAACCTGTAAACATGGAACTGAGACATATAATGGAGCAGGCTGTAAACTTGTGACAGAGATAAATCTCTACAGAACTCTGCTGTCATTGATGGTCCCCTCCCAGACACTGATGCTGGAGATGGCCACTTGGCTGTGAGAATACAATAGGCAGAAACTGCTGCAGGACAGCCAAGCTTGAATGGATTGGTAGATTGTATGTCAGTGACTTCTGTCTTGTTAATGGTGATTATATCCCTAGGTGAACCAGGTCTTATGGGAATGCCAGGGGTCAGAGGCCCTCCAGGACCCACTGGAGATGCTGGAGAGCCAGGTAAAAGCCTACAGAGAACAAAAATGCTTTTTGCTCAGTCAGGAACACAGATGTATTTGTCAATTTCCAGTCTTAATTTGAATTTAAGTCTGGCATAGGATCTCTGTATTCTTAAGGTGGTGATGAAAGGAAAATGCACAGAGAATCTAGACCCTTTATGAT
This sequence comes from Phainopepla nitens, assembly GCA_013400175.1. NCBI lineage: Eukaryota > Metazoa > Chordata > Aves > Passeriformes > Bombycillidae > Phainopepla > Phainopepla nitens. The sequence goes on along the minus strand of VXBQ01014957.1, from coordinate 810,961 downwards.
CCCAAAATTGCCCACAGTGCAAACATCAGCTGCTGTGAGCTGATTTACATATCAGTTGCTAGGCCAGTTTCCACCACTTGTGAATTATGCGCTATAATTTCACATAAATGTAATCTTTTCCTCCCTGTCTATCCTTCTTGCACATGAAATTTTTTAGATATCTGAAGAGTTTTTGCCTTTTTCTTACAGGTCTTACAGGACCCCAAGGACCACCAGGTAGGCTTTTCCACCATATTCCAATTTATCAATGACACACTTTGATATGGGCTAAAAAACATGTAATTTTCCCTCTGTGGTGCTCAGGGCTTCCAAAGTGATATCCCAAGGTTTTTACATCTCCTTTGGCTTTTGAGACAGATTTTGTTCAAAATGTGTAATTTTTTTTAGCAATGCAGGGGTTTTGAGTGTTGAAATTTTGCCTTTCCCAAAAACATAGCATTTCAGTTCTCAATGCATCGCTGAAAAGTTCTTCTGATCAGCAGCAGAAACAGAAGGGAGAGGATGTAGCAATAGAGATGGAAACAGAGGATGTGACATCTGTAAGCAGAGGTGGTTAAGGGGGGACCGTTCATCAGGGAATTCATCCCAGAGCCTCAGGACAGGTAGCAGTACCTAGAGGAAGCTACAGGTAAATCTATGAAGCAGTGTCGTCATCCAGGGAGCAGTGGGACACTAGCAGCTCGGTCTATTCCTCCACGTGCTTATCAAGTCCTCAGGGACCTGGTTATAAAGGCTGAAAGCTGAGGTCTTGAGTAGGGAGCACCTTCTACAAACCCACAGGTGAAACAGCTGAGGTACCTGAAAAACATTCAGCAAACAATATTTGCACTAACCATTTTAAATTGTTTGTCTACCTCATATTAGGACTTCCAGGCAACCCAGGCCGACCAGGGGCTAAAGGTGAGTTTTGTTTCTTCCCTAATGCTCATTTTCTCGCTAAGGATTTCATTTTAGTAAGGATTAGCTGCTCCACTGACCAGTGCCTGGATCAACAGCGGCATCTAGTGGCTCTGGGAAGGGAAGGTGTGAGAAGCCCTCTGTGAGGGCCTCTGCTGAGGGACTTGGCCTGACAGCTCTCCTCTGAGCAAAGCTTTGAAGCCCGGTTCTGCCCTGAGCATGAGTAAGATGCCTGGTGACTGCAGTGGAAACTGTGTGCCTGCCTCGGATAAACCCAGGCTATTGCCTATGCTGGCAGATGTAGTGCTTGGAAAGTTGATCGGAGGGCGTCTCTGGATTAGCACAGCTCTCTTGCTTCCCCCCGACCTTCTAGTGCTGTGGCTTGTCAGACAAGAGATCATTGGCAGAAAGAACAGAAACTACATGCTTAATAGCACAATGTTATTTGGCTTATTATAGCTCTTACCCACCCCCCCTAAAAAGAAGCTCAACTTTTGTACCTTTGTTTTCCTAGGAGAACCTGGAGCTCCAGGAAAAGTCATAAGTGCTGGTATGTAGTGCTGTGGGGGGTCACACTTCTGATTTAGGAGGTTTTTGTCTGGGTTTTTTGTGCTTCCTCAATTCATCTTGACTGTGTGTCAGACCTGTACTGGGGCTCCATATGTTGGCAGAATAAATATGCCATAGATGTGGGATTCCTTAAGCATAGATTTGTATACATTCATTGGATGTGTGAATAAAAATGTCTGTGTGCAAATCTGTGTGTTTGTTTTTCAGAGGGTTCATCAACTATTACTCTGCCAGGCCCACCAGGTCCCCCAGGCCCACCTGGCCCCACTGGTCCCCCAGGTGTTCCAGGTGAGTACTGATGAGTACAAAGTCATGATAGGTCAAATCCAGGGACTAAAATCAAACTCTTTCACTGCTCAGAAAGGCAGGCTTGTGTCTAATCCCTTTCCCAGCACTTGGAAGTGCTTGTTTTTCCAGTCTCAGCTTTGAGCTCAAGGCAGCAGAGCTCCCACTCAAGTATCTGTAAATTTTTCTCATACACACACGCTGGCTGTGCATGAGCTCAGGCCTCAGACTCCTCTGTCTCTGTCAGACACTGCCCTCCAGCGTGCTGGTGTCAGGCAGCATCATTCCTCAGCCTTGATTCTCATGGCACTTCTGTGCCTGGAGCTAGTCCTGCAGCTGCTTTGGCAGAGACATCTGGGTTTGCAGTATGGGATGCAAGAAGAGGGTTAGGCCTTTTGCATTCCTTTTCTGCTGTGGTCAGTGGCATTCTGGTTATTTCCCCAGTCCAAGAGGCACCAAGCATTTTAATTGCCTGGAGATGGAAATTCAAGTAATACATGGGGCACTGATGAATTCATACCCCATAGCAATTCCATTTAGTTGTGTAGAAAAACACATTTTTTGATAGTCTCAGTTCTTATAAAAGTCCTGTTGATTCTTTTCTGCTATTGTAAAATACATCCAGTAAAATCTAATGAAATTTGTTTTTCCTTTGAAACTAGGTCCTGTTGGACCAGCTGGTCTCCCTGGGCAGCAAGGTACCATTTTCTTTTGGTTTTGATTATGCTTCTTAAGAGAAAGGAATTCATTAGTTTTCCTTTGTTTCTAATTCTCTAAGCCCTTGGCACATTCCTTCTCCCTTTTATTTGCAGATTTCTTCCTTTCAGTTAATTTTGTTGCATTATTTGACATCATTAATCTTGTAAAGAATGTTTATAATTTGTTTTGTTTTCCCAAGGGAAGAAGGAGGGTGTAAGAGGGTGATAAGAGCCAGTGTGGTGTGGATGCTGCAAGTGTCTTTTTTTTTTCTTATGCTATTTTTTCTGAGGGCTGGTATTTCTAAGGCTCTTCTCAAGTGCAGTTGCCTTTCTGTAATAGGGGATATAACCCAGCTGGATACCTCCTGCCATTTTGAAAGGCAGGAGAACAAACTGGAGCCAAATTGGGATTAATGTCAGTGTGAAAGCACTGCCAGTTGGGCAGACATCTCTTTGGAAGGGCCTGAACAGAGCTGACCCCTAAGAACCTTTCTTAACTAGTTTCCTATGATCTCTTAGAGCAAACTGGGCAGTAATTTCCACACTTGAATGCAGTGTCCCTCAGATCTGGGGACTGAGTTCATGCTCCCAGTTCTCATAAGAAAAGTCCGAACCTCTTGTTGGGGTAGATACAAAATGTCACCCTCTCTCAGTTACATAACTCCCTTTCTCTGGTTTGGTTTTTTTTTCCTGGAAAAAGGTCCACGGGGTGAGAAAGGATCCCCAGGTGAAGCTGTGATAGAAACCATCAGAACAGAAGTGTCATCATTAGCATCTCAAAGTAAGTGGCCCTGCCTTTCCAACTCCTTTGCTTGGAGATGTGTCAGAGCCTCAAGGCCAGCTCACAGCTACCAGGAGATGCCCCTAACTCTTTCTTCTCAATATGACATGGGGTGAGTGTGTGTGTGTGTGTCTTCTTCTGCCCTCCCCCTCTGTGCATCCCAAAGTCCTTTCAGAAGGAGGCAGACGGCATCAGGCCCGCATCACAGAGAGGGAAGCTGAGGACTGGTGGCTGGTGAGCAGCCACTAATGGGGGAGATACAGAGCTGAGAGCTTTCAGCCTCTCAGTTCCCACTGAGGGCAGTTCCCTGTGCAACATGAACATGGAGCCATCTGTAAGATGAGAACCAGTTTGAAAAGGCATGTTAGTCTAAACAAGAGAAATAATCTCTCTTTGAATTAAAGGATGAATTCACTGGGGAGCAAATAAATTTTAAGATTAAAAAAATGTAACATTTTGTAAAATTTTTAAAATTTTAAGATGAAAGTAGATGGAGCAGAACAGAATCGTTTAGCAACATCCCAAGGAAAGCACTTGCTCTGTGCAACACTAGATGTGTGATGTACTTAGAGTTGGTATTCCTAGGATCTGGGACCTCTGCAAGTTTGCAGCAAGGTAGAAGAGGGAATAAAATTATAAATGATTCTTGCCTAATCACCATCTGAATGGGACCATGTAGATTCAGACCATGCTTCCGAAGTGTCCAATTTCCCATTCAGGAGTCTGGGATCACAGCATCACTGAATTTTGAGTTTGTGCCTCAGCTTGGAGGTGAGGGTGTATCACACAGTATAATCAAGATAACACAGTGCAGCTACTTGTTAAATAACACCTGTGTTATGTTCTGCTCCCAAAACTTGCCTCTTTTAAAGAATCTTTCCTCTCCTTGAAGTTCTTTCCCTCCTTCTTTAGCCTTTGTGTCCTTTGTTCTTTCTCTCAACAACCATTACACTCCTCTCTGTTTCCAATATTCTGCTCAGTGATGTATTTTGCTTCGTGTCCTAACCAAACACATCTCTCCTCTCCCTCCTCTGCTTCATCTTGGGCTTAGGTCACCCAGGTCCCATCTTAGTCCACCTTTGATTGTAAGAGCTTCTAGCAGCAATATATTGACAGTTTCCATAGCAGCAGTAGCTCCATAGCAATTTTCCCTTGTTTGTGTTTTCCTTTTGCACAGTGCTGGGAGATTCACAAGGACGACCAGGACCACCAGGTCCCCCTGGACCACCAGGTATGTAAAATACAGAGCTCAGTGCCTAGGCAAGGAATGCTCACACAACATGGCACATTCCTGAGCCATGCAGTTTACTGAGTCAATGTTCCCTAATACCCTTGTTCTTTTTATCATCAGGTGAATCTGTGCAGGGACCTCCAGGACCTCGTGGTCCCCCAGGTAAGAGCTTGTTCCTCTGAAACCAAACTGGAAAGTGGCAGGTTTTTTCCAAGGTCTAAGGCTGGAAGCAGAATGTCACATAGTGAGTCCCTACTAACACAATTTCACTGCAGCAAGATGCTGCCCAACAAAGAACATTTGCTTTGGCAGAGGGTTCTAGCCAGAGTATTAATTAATTAGTAAAAGCCATACTTTTTGGGAAGACACTCAAAGTTTTCAAGTTGCCAAAGCAAGTAACTGCAATCAATTCCGTATTTACTTCTTAGCCTTAACTTTCAACTGTGGACAGATGGGAAGGTTCTTATCATGAGGAACATATCCCCATGCCCCATCCTGTAACACAGATTTCCCTTTCTCAGACAGAACAGGGAAGGTGTGGGAGGACATGTGACAGGAGCAGAACCCCATTCCTTGCTCTCTGCTCAGTAGGAAAAGGGAGCAGGTTGGGTGTGTGATGGGATAGGCACCCAGTACCACAAAGAAAGGAGTTTCTCTGTCCTTTTCTGCTGTGCTGGCACATGGTAGTGAAGAGTAACTATCAGGGATAGATGTGTGAAGAAAACAGTGATAAGAGCCTACACTGGGAAATACTCAAGCTAAGGCCATGGCTGGTGATGTTAATTTATTGCATTGCTGAGGCTGATCCTTCCTGAAGCCTTTCTGTGTCCCTTTTGCCTAGGAGAAGGATTGCCAGGACCTCCAGGCCCACCAGGGAGACCAGGATCATCCATGTCCACCTCTGGTAGGTACTCATTCCATCTGCCACTCATTCCATCACCTGGTCCTGGGAATGTCCTTTTAGGGTTCCAAACATATGGCTAGGACCAAGTGGAGCCAGAAAACCCTTGTTTCATGTTCTGTTGGATGCCACGAAGAAATCTCTTTGTTTGAATTGCAGAAGCATTCTTCATGGGCCCACCAGGACCACCAGGCCCACCAGGCCCGAAGGGAGACCAAGGTGGGTATGTAGTGCTGCCTCACCAAAGTGCTAGAGGGATCTCAGCACCTTAGACTGAAAAAAAGGAAGGGCTTATGAGCAGAAATTCCTGCCTTTCTCCATCTGTAAGAAAGCTAGCACACTTGTCACTAAGTAGGACTCCTGTCTGCTGTAAAACAAGTCAGTCTTTGTTAAAGAAATTTATTATCCTCCAGTACTGGTGTCGAGGCAGTCGCTGTATTCAGATCCCAACTTTGCAAGCCCATGATACTCAAGAACATTCAGAACTTCAGATTTGCCATTGAAGGGGACAGCGTTTTTGCAAAATGCACTGTGGACTAAGACAGTGCAAGGAGGTGGCCCTGTGAAGTGTAGCTCAGCTCTCATCTGGCAGGAAAACGTGGACCTGCTTCCTTTACCCATTTCTCCCCTACAAACTGAAGGCCAAAGTAATATGCTGCCGTGTGGGCTGGGATGTTGCTGATGAGAATAAAGCAAATCCTAACACTGTTCCTCTGCTCCCCTGTTCACAGGTGAACGAGGTCCACGGGGATTCACAGGTAAGGAGCTATTAGTGGGTTTCAGGGTAGCTTGCCTGGGTGTATGACTGCTCCCTCATTTCTGTGTCTCGTGCAGGAGAACCGGGTGATCCTGGCCTTTCATCATTCTCCTCCCACGGTCAGTCTGTGCCCCCTTTCCTTCTTTGAATTCATTGTCCCTGGGCTGAAATTGGGCCAAAATCCTGCTCTATTCATTCTAATTTAATTTTAGTGGAGCCAGGATTTTGTTCACATACTGTATTCCTATGGATCTGACTCTCTTTCTGCAACTGGCAGGTGAAAGAGTCACCATACAGGGACCTCCAGGCCCACCTGGCCCACCTGGACCAAAAGGTGAAGTTAAAAATCTTATTCCTTTTTTGGGGGTCGCCTCACACATCCAAGCATGATTGAGACTAAAGGATGGAACAACCCAGTCCTTTGGGAACCAGAGCTGTGCTCACCCCTGCCTTTTCAGGCAAAGCAGGACCACAGGAATAGAATCACTGTGAGAACAAGGTCACAGAAGGCTCAGGAAAGCTGCCATGGCCTCTTCCTTATGCTCTTTCCCAATAAGCTGGCATTTCAAAGCAGTTATTGCAAGGGCTGGGTGGTTGCTTCTCTGACAACATGCAGCTCAACTGTTTCACATGACCAAGTATGCAACATGCAGTCACACTCATTACAAGTGTCTGTCTCTGTCACTCTTTTCCAGGTGATGCAGGTGTCCCAGGTGCACCTGGCATCCCAGGAGCATCTCGAGGTGAGAGGCCAGACCATCATTGTTCGGATTTAAGAAGGAATGCAGATATCCTGGTGGAGGCTTTGAAAAAGCTCCTTTGACTTTTACCAGTGTGGGTGCCCATCTAATGCTGATGGGAGTTGTGTTCAAAAGCTCTTTTTGCACAGCTTGCCTTAAATCAGAAAAAATTAAGAATTGACCGTTTTCTTTTTCCAGCTTACTGGGAATTCTTTAAGCCAGAGTTTTGCCTCTGCATGGACAGGTTCTTGAACTGCTGCTGCCCAGGCTGACTGGGGTAGGGAGCAGCAGGGCAGTGAGGTTAGACTAATGAACTTGAGCTCTATGATCTCCATCTATATTCTGCACAGCCCTGCTCTCTAGTGAGCAAACCCACCAGGTCTGCCTGTACAAAGCCAAGAATGTCTCTGGACTCAGCCCTGCACAGGCTGAATTATAAGATGCTGAATTAATTGAAGACATTATACTGCCAAATAACCCATTTAAAGACTGAATTTAAAGATGCAAGGGGACCCCCTCCGTATTCAATTTCCAGAGGTCTTTCAAGGCCTGTGGGAAGAGCTTAATGCAAGTACACTTTACTATCACTTGGTCTAATGCAAGTGCCAAAACCACTCCTTCTCCTCACAATGCTTTCTGTAGGTGGATCCAGACAAATTCAGGGACCCCCAGGACCTCCTGGGCCACCTGGTCCTCCTGGCCCAAGTGGAGGTTCATCTCAAGAGATTCAGCAGTATATCTCTGACTACCTGAAGAGTGAGTATGAGATTTTTCCTGTGGGTAAGCAGTTTCATGCCTATCTCTCTTTTGCTCCCTGAGGCCTTGTTCCTCTTCTTTTAGAAACAACAGCCCTGCTACTCTGGGCTTATTTGTGCTGAATACTGTGAAGTGCTCTTGTCCAGTGTGGCCTCTGTAGAACTGTCCTTCTACTGTCCTGTTCTTTGTCAAGGAAGAGGGTCTGGTAACTGTGCATATGGTCATATATTCCCTCTTAGTGATGTGGGCATATCTTGTACTTTTTATATAGGTGACAACATCAGACATTCTTTGACTGGTGCCCAAGGCCCACCTGGCCCTCCAGGCCCACCTGGACTTATCACCACTGCAGATGGTGTGACCTTGGATTATGCAGAGCTGGCTACTCGTGTCATTAGCTATATGACAAGTAAGCACCATGTTGGTAAACTCTGTATGAGTCATGCCCTCAGCTGAGCTTGTGCAGCACCTAGGAGCTGAGAACCAGAGGAGAAACAAGTCTTTAAACAGAAGCACCCCAACCAGGTTATTCATCTTCAGCAGTCTAGGCCCAGGACTCCATACAGCTGAAGTGTCCTCTGAGCCTTGTCCTTTTTTAATAGTTAGATTAACTAGCAGTTGCTGCTGCTTAAAAACTCTTGTATTAAACATTTGCTGTTAGACTCTTTGATGCCCCAGAGACCCAAACAGAGGTGGCTTTTGTGGTCTCAAGTATTTGGGGGTTGTCTTGCGTGCTTGGAACCCTCCTAAAGTAGATGAAATTCCCAGAGCTTTTGGAAGTAGCCTGGAATCTCAACCAGAAATGCACAGAGCACACAGCTGTGTATGATGATCAGGAGATGACCAGGATGTGTGAGGTAGTAACTGTTTCATAGTTGGGTGCATGAGAAGCCCATTCTACCAGGTAATTAATTAATCTTTCCTTTGTTCCTTCCTGACCCCTCCTCACCTTCTGTCTCATCCTGGCTCGTGTAAAACTTTTTCATTTCCACAGGGTCTTCAGGTCATTATGAGTCATTTTCTAGCTCAGTATCCACTACATCCATTTTGTACCAAGAACTTCTGGACCTGCTGCAAAGTAAGTGACCCTCAAGGGAAACATGGGATTGAGGGTAAAACATCCCATCATCCTGGAGATCTGCTTTTACTTTCCAGTCTTCACTCTGCAACTGGAGTTGCCTGTAGCTTTTTCAGAATGTTCAGAATGTTCAGCTCCCTCACTCTTCAGTGTTCCCCCCACAGCCTTTGCTATGTTGTTCTCAGGGTAAGGGGGATCCCCAGCTCTGTATTCTTTTCTATACACACTGTTACTGTGGGCTGACAGATGTGGGCTGACATCTTCAAGATGTCATCTGGCTGTCCCTGAAGGTATTGTCCCTGAAGGTATTGATGATGCTGGCCAGCACTGTGCTCCAAATGGTTCCAAAGTGCCACAAAGCTCAGCATGGTCTTTCCAGCTGAGCTGCTTTTCATTCCCTTTACCCAAGAAGTTGTCCAGTTGTCTGAAAAAAACAGACCACAGGGAGGTCCCTTAAGCAATCCAAATTCTCATCCTCTCACACCCTTATCATAGGAGGTTCCCAGCCTTGTCACAAGTGTTTCTGGCACCATATACAGGACAATTCCCTCAGAAAAGAGGGAGGAAAGGAGCTTTGCATCCACAGGTTTTGATGGTTTCCGTGGTGGTGGGTGCTCAGCTCACGGGCTGGGAACTCCTCACACTTGGTGTCTGTGCAGCAGCTGGACAGCCTTAAAATATGGTTTTTTTTCATTTCTAGGAGAAGAAATTCGTCAGTATCTCATTGGACCTCAGGGCCCACCGGGACCTCCTGGGCCAGGGGGAGATGGAATGTCTCTGTCACTGGATTATGATGAGCTGACCAGGAGGTTTATCAGCTACTTGTCAAGTAATGGTTTTACTAGTGTGTGTTTCTCTCTGTTCCTTTGGGAGCCCAGCACAAAGCTCATGCTGTCAGTCACTAGAAACTATTCCAGTGCTAATTGTGTGAATCCCTGTGTACTGAGATCTCCTCACAGGGACTGTGAGAGACTTGGAAGAGAACAAAGATAGCCTGTAGCTAAGATACCATCCACAGACTAGTAATGCATCCTTCCTTTGTTAAAAATTGAGCTTAGGAACAAAATTTCATCTTAGCCATCTTAGAAGTCCCATCAACACCTTTAAGTGCCTTTCTAACCTTTATCTCTGTGGTCAGGATATATTTCCCTGTGAAAGAGTTGGTCTGTGCCCACCTTGTGCCAAGGCAGCTCAGGCAACAAACTCTTAGAAGTTAGTTGAAACGAATTCTATGTCTCTGCTTCTTTGTTTTGTTTTCTTGTTTGTAAAGGGGTGATATGGCATATAAGAACTGTTCAACAGAGAGGACTCTTTGAGCATCCCCAGCAGCAGTGCTAAAATGTCTAATCCTGGTAGCTACAACTATCTGCTTAAAAACACAGCCTGGTCCATGCTCAGTTTCTCTGAACTGCTCTTTGAGACCAGATCTCACTAGTGGACTGCTCCTAAGATGGAGGGAATTTCTAGCAGGAAACTGCAGTGTAATGACAGCACTCCAGTGGCTCAGGCAAGACAGCTGCATTTTGTCAGCAGGGACATTTCATTAACACAAATCACAGAGTGCAGCCCCAGAGCTGCAGATACAGGAGGAGCAGCACATGCATCAGCCTGTGGGTTGCAGCCGAGCTTCAAGTCCAGGGGTGCCCCCATCACATCATGGGTTCATGAGGTGCAGAGCTTTTGCCAGGAATAGAAGCCTGCTGCCTGCCTGTCTCTGGATTGTCTGGGCAAAGTCACAATCCAGAACAAGGTTTGAACTCTGGCTCCTGGCACAGCCTGCTAATGGGAGCCCCTTGTGCACTGCCTGTGAATAAGCCCTGTGGCCTGTCTGCTCACACTGTAACAGCCTGTTCTGATAATGTGGATCTGTTTGATTTTTCAGGTTCTGGGATGAGCATTGGACTGCCTGGACCACCTGGGCCTCCAGGGTCACCTGGTATATCTTACAGTGACCTGACAGCATACCTCCGAAGTAAGCCTTCTTCACTCCCCTGCCATGGGGCTCTAGGTGCCCCCAGATCTTTTTTGCAGCCTTAGTCACAGAATTTCCCTTTTTGCCTATCATCACAAATAACCCTCTGATGGCTGTTTGTCCTTAGTAGCGCTGCAGGCCTCTGCTGGCACCTGCACACCCCACAGGGGGCTGCAGCTGGATCGCCATGCTCCTGTGAGGAGCAACAGTAGTGGGGCTGTCTTGGAGATGGGCATGAAGGAGCTCTTTGTCATATCCAAACTCTGCAGCATAAAGGCATCGTTTCTTATGCCTCTTTAAAAGTATGTTTTAGAAATAGGGACTTTACTCTCTTTGGAATCACCTGACTGTCCAATGTGACATCTACATGCAGGGAGTGAGGTGCACCAAGAAGGCTGCACCGGAAGGTACTGGAGAGAAAAAAACCTTCTGCTTGTCTGTATCTGGCATAACCTCTGTTGTCAAGGAACGTTCATTAGGGTTGTGGTTGTTTGAGTGACTTTTTTCTTCCTCTGTTACTTACAGGCTCTGAATTCAGTGGTATTGTTGGGCCCCCTGGTCCTGCAGGCCCCCCAGGACCTCCAGGGATCCCTGGATCACCAGGCACCTCTCTGGAGGACGTCTCTGCCTACCTTCAAAGTAAAGCACTTGTGTTTCTTACAGCTGGCAAGGTGATTCTGTCTGTAGATGCTGGGGGGACTGAGGCTGAGATTTAGCTTAGCAGGGATGGGACTGCCCACTGGGAACAAAGTCACTGTAAAGAAAAGAATTTTGTCAATAACTGTAAAGGGATGGAAGTTGGGGTTGGAGCCTTAAAACTTTCAAGATCTCCAGACATGTGAAATTTCCTTATGCTCTCCTGATGGAAAATAATTCTTTCTCTCTCTCAAGATGTTGGATACTCTTCCCTTTCTGGAGTCCGAGGTCCACCTGGCCCTCCTGGCCCTCCAGGACCACCAGGTTTCTCCGGAACCGGCCTCCTGTCCTATGCTGACATCACCAACAGCGATGAGTTCAGGAGTGAGCTGATCCAGTACCTGAAGAGTAAGGGAACACCATCCATCCTTCCTGCACACATCCCAAGACATGCTTTACCTTGTGTTGGTGACTGGCTCTGCCACAGCTGAGACATTCCTGTAGGAGCCTTCCCTGGACTGGGGCCACAGCAACAACTTCTCTACAGGTGTACAGGAGTGTGCTGCACCCTGCAGGCTTTTCTCCTCTCAGTCCAAATGCCAGCCGAAGTCTGTGTTGTGAGACAACAGGGACAGGCACTGGGTAGCTACAATTGGCCTCTGCTGAACATGAATCCCTAGTAAAGTCACCAGCAGTTTTACCATGGGAAAAGCATTTTCTTTGGTAAACACCTGCCCACAGAGTCATGGATAATGTAGGCGTTGGAAGGTGGCACTGAGCTAGCTGTGAAGCACCAAAGGTCTGAGCTCATCCTGGCAAGTCATCCAGGGCAGGCTTTCAAAAATACCTCCGTTTTGGCCAACTGGTCACAGAATGGCTCTTTTGGCAGAGGTGCTGAAATTGGCCTGAGTGCACCCTTTTGCAAAATCGTTTGAGCATGTTCCCAAGATTGGACACATAAAATTGTGGGAGAGATGGGAAGGAGGAGGGTGTCTTGCCATCTGTAGAGTTCAAAGTTGACATGTACCTGCTGCCTGCGAGAAATGACACCGGATGAGGGTCACTATGATGGTTGGAGGGACAACTTCACACTCCAGTCTTCATTCAGGTGGTAGCACAGGACCTCTGTCAAGCCCAGTATCCCTGAAGTTTCCCCCCTTGTATTTTGCAGGTGATGAAGTTCGAAGCTACATCTCAGGACCCCCTGGGCCGCCTGGGCCACAGGGACCACCAGGACCCAAAGGAGACAGTGGCTTTGTGTCTGGGTCTATGTCTTCATCATACCAAGGCTTACGAGCTTCTGAGCACTTGCATGGAGGGTCCCTTGGTGCTGAGAGCTCCCACGGGGGCTCCCTGGGCACAGGCAGCTCGTATGGCAGCTCCATGAGCAGCCTGTCCTCTCACCACGCCTCCGTGGGCAGCGATGGCGCTTACGATGGGCTGCTGACAGAGGAGGAATCTCACAGGAGATCAGCAGGGTCAAGCAGATCCTACAGCAGCTCCTTCACTGGTTCCCTGGATTACAACGAGCTGGCACTGCGTGTGTCAGAGAGCCTGCAGAGTGAGTGCGATGCCTGCTCATCCTGACCCGCCCTGTCCCAGCCTACAACTGCAAACCCCCTGTGCCTGGTCGCGCTGTTCACTTCCCTCTCCTTCCTGCTGCCTACAGCTCTCCCTTACACCTTCTGCCTCAGCATGCACCCACACTTCTCCCAGAGCTCCTTTCAAATGATGTCTTTAATTCTGCAGGCCGAGGTATTCTCCAGGACCTGATGTCTTACACTGCACAGGGACCTGCAGGTCCCCCAGGCCCTCCTGGTGCCCCTGGCATCAGCAAGGTCTTTGCAGCCTATGGCAATGTCACCGCAGACCTCATGGACTTCTTTAGAAGTGAGTGACATTTTGACTTGGCATTTCTGGCTCATTCATATTAGACCACCCCAACTTCTCACAGACCTGCTGCTCTTCCCGCCTTTGCGCACTGCCAAAGTCAAGGTGCAGAGTTGAAGGTGGATGGTTTTTCCATCTCCTTCCTCCTTGCTGGGAAGGTGCAGTCTTATCATTAGGAAGGACATTAGTTTCTCCCACTATTTGTAGGAAACTCATCCCAAACCCTGAAGGCATCTGTGCTTACAAGCTCTGTGGCCCTTTTTAACATGGTTGGGCTGGCACATGTACACAAACATGAGCCAGCTGCTTACTGATTCCCCACCCTGAGCATGGGTCAGCTCCAGCCCTCGTGACAGCCAGGATACCCAGAGAGAGTGACAGAGCAATGCTAGTGAAATGACATCAGAGCCTGTCCTTGGGACTTTGTTGAGACCAAAACCCTGTTTAAAAATCTTGCTGTCAGTCTAATCCCATCTAACCAAGAGAAGTGTCCTTCCAGTGTGACTCACAGCTTCTCTGAGTGGGCAGTAGTTTCTCCCACTCATTCACTCTCTCCTTCATTTCCCTCTCCAGCACATGGTGCCATCCAGGGGCCACCCGGTGAAAAGGGGGAGAGGGGTTATCAAGGACCCAAAGGTAAGGCTTGTCATCCTTTCCCTCTTCAGCCTTGTGATGCCCAGGAAGCAGCACTGTGACCACAGAGGTCACAGCACTGCTCAAGGTCATACCCTCTCACAGTAAATGTGGCACCTTCAGGATCTCAGCCAAAAACGTTGTCCTGATTTGGTGTCCCTTCCCCTGGCCTGTCTGTCTGTGGCTCACTTGTGCTCAAGGGCAAACTTGGTCTTCTTATTCCTTCAGGTGACCCCGGGCCAATGGGCCCACCAGGACGACAGGGGCACAGGGGACCAAAAGGAGAGAAAGGAGAGAAAGGTAGGAACATGTGCCAGCCCCAGGAGAGCAGGGTGTGACTGACAGGGAGTGGCCCCAGCCCATCCCTGGGAATAGCTGGAAAACACAGCCCCAGTTTTTTGGTTTAGATCATTTGTCTTTTTACATGGTCTTTTCAACTAACCCTCCTTTTGATTTTTCTGGTCCCCAGGTGAACAACTGTATGTTGGCAGAAGAAAAAGAAGAAATGTTGGTGTTTAAGGAAAGAGGTAGCTCAGTTCTGCATAGGGCAGCATTCCCAGCAGCCTGTAGAGAATTAGCCTGAGTCTTCACTGCCTTAATGCTAAAACATCCTCACTGCTCAGCTGACCCCTTAGACTTGATAGTTCTTGAATGTGTCTTGTGTGTGTCCAGCATGGGCCCTGTTTGCCCCTGTTACTGATGTTTGGCTTCATGCCCCTGAGCTCCCAAGGCCAACGTCCTTGAGTTGACAAGGGCTTCCTGTCTCACCCAGTCCAGGCTTCTTGTACTACTCCCACATAAGTAAAAACCTGGGTTTTTTAACAATTAGCCAACTATGCAGAAAAAAAAAAAAACAACCAACCCAAAACAATGCCATCCCCACCAAATGCATGGTTTTTCAGGGATCAGATGCAGACCACAAGACCCTGTGAGAAACTCTGGGCTTGCACAGCCCTGGGATTCCCTCTCCACAAGCTCTGCCAACCCCAAGTGGAGCCTGTTTATAGCAGCACAGCAAGACAGGACACACAGAGGGGCCAGACCAAAGGCACTTTTAAATGTAATTTGTTTACCTTTAAAAAATATTTTTGTATTTTTTTCTGGTTTTTTAAACACTGGTGATAAATAATCTTTAATGTAAACTGCCCAATTAAAACGTGTTTTTGACCCCATCCCTGAACTATGCAAGATGGCCATTCTGTGCTTGCTTGGTTGTTGTGGGGAAAGAGTGAAGCACCTGAGATGGGTCTGAGGTACAATGGTAAATACAATGGCACAACATTAAATACTTTTATATTTAGTTATTTTAAACATTGTAAATCATCTTCTTCACTCAAATGCTTGTACAAATGATTTGTATTTCATGCAAGTTTTCCATCAACAAAACGGAGGCGATCTCAGCAAACTGTGATTTTATTTTATTTACAGCAGAATTATTACAATATTCTACAGAAAGCCATGAAATCAAATTACTTTGAAAAACAAGACCAAAAAAAACCCCAAAATTGTTGTATGGCTGCTACTGCAAGTTCACTTCCATGAGCTGTACAGAGATCCTTAGCCAATTATTCATCCATCTCATGATTTTTGGTTGCTTTCTGTAAGGCAAAAATAACTTGAGTTTGCAGTTAACACAAAACATTCAACAAACTGCTGGGAGAACACGAGGCCGTGGTGCCTCAGGCGCATTTTGTCACAGGATGCTCCTGCTCTGCTTGGCTTCCCGACAGAAAATGGGGTGACAGTTCAACATTAGATGCCACTCAACATCCCTTCCTAGTTTCTGTTCTTTCCACCATTTTAGGACTGATTCTCACTACCAAAGAGGCTTTACCACCTAATTGTAAATGTGGAAGACTTTGTTAAATCAGCATAACCCTGGACTCAGCCACTCCCTTCTGCTTCCAGTACAGGGGAAGTACATGAGACCTTTCTCATGGGTTGGGCTTGAGCATGTTTGTGCTTAAGGGGTTTCCTCTGGCACCACTGACTGCCCAAATGCCAGATGTGCAAAGGAACTACAGAAACAAAGCACAAGGACTGAGCTGGAGAAAGGGGATGCAGAACAAGTAGAAGTTCTGTAAAAGAAACAACATCATTTCAATTGTCTTCTCCTTCCCTTTATCTGTTCTCATCTTTCACAAGACTGAGAAATGATGGGGCCTCCTGGCCTTGGCTTGCCTGTGAATAAGGAAGGTTAATTCTCTCTAATCTTACTTCAGCTGCTGTAAAGATGGCAGAAGTAGTCTGGGAATGGGAAATTTGCATGGACACATCAATGCAAAGAAGTTTCAGAGATCCAGAAGAACAGATTTTGATGCAAACTGACCAGAGTGTAAGTGCTAACACAGAACTTACCCACACAGCAATAGTTCTAAACACTCCCCCGTGCCCTTTCCTCCAAGAAACAGTCACTGTCCTCAAACCTGCCTCTCTTCCCCACAGCAGATGAACCAAGAAGCAGTAGATAGTGGAAGCAACTAGCACTGAGCTTATTTATACATTTCAGTTTTCAGCAATGATGTATCTCTGAGGTCCTGCGAGCTGCAGCTGCACAACAGCTCTGAAAATCAGGCTGCCTGAAAGTGGACTCAAGTACCTGAATTTAAAACACCTTATTTGAATCTTTCCTATACCAAAGCAAGCTTGAAATACTTGCAAGGCAGAAACTATTTCAGTTGGAGAATCAATTTAAAGTTCCTATATGATACTGCTGTCACAAAAGCATGGTGTGACAAAAGCAAATTCATTGCTGCTTTGCTTAGCACTGTCTTAGTTAAGGTGCTATGTTTCCAATTTTTAAGGAAAAGAACTCTGTAGAATGGAGTTATCATAAAGTCTTCTGAGACAGAAGAATAATTCCTTTATCTGTGTGATTGATTAGATATTGAGTACCCATGAATGCAATTTCAAAAGAATATTAGCTCAAAAGATTACCTGGAAAAAAGGATGCAGCTCAGACTGAAGATCAGTTTTTAATGTGATGAGAAAAATCACTCTGAGTGAATGCTGATCGTCAGGACAGTGCAGCCCTGCCACCAGGGAATTTGAATTCAGGTGCCAATTCAAATAAAAGTTTTCCTTCAGAAGGTGTTTATAAATCAGGACCTACATATTCAATCATAAGAATAACAACTTCAGTATTGTATTTTTACATGCTATATATAGTTCCCATGTATACACCAGAGACAGCAGAGTGCTTGGAGAAGGAAAATTTGTTTTATGGAAATCAGAGAATCAAATGCTGGAGTATTTCTTCTTCATAAAATAAGCAGCAAAGTTCCCCTGGAACTTCAGAAGATCAAGGGCTCAAGGGCTGCCACAGCCCATTTTCCCCTGGGTTGGTAACCCCCCCTCAGCCAGAATCTCCTAAAAACAGGGGCAGCAGGTACACCCGACGACCTTTAGCCCCAGATCTCCCTGGATGCCTTAAGTGCCAAAATGCACTTTCAGAGCTCGGGAAGCACGTGATGAGGGGTCAGTTTGTGGGTAGCAGCTGTAAACACAGGAGGACAACCCACACACAGCACTGCAAACCAGGGATTTATTGCCTTTGTGCCTTTTCCTGTGGACAGAATCTACAATGTAGCAAAACACAATGGTGAGCAAATACTGATTTGTGGTGAGTTTTGGAAGAGTGTGTGGGGACAATGAGATCTGCCAAACAGTAAGAATTTCTAAGTACATTGTTTTGGCTGCAGAAAACACACCTCACCACCCTGAAGATGGAGCTGCTAACATTCATTAGGGAGGTGACATGAGACAGTGCCGAGACTGGATTTCGCATCTCAGGAGATGTCTTTTAGGCCTATGTGAGACTAAATGAATTTGAATTGAATATTCTGACACTGATACAATATTGTAACACCTCTCTCACATTCTGCCACACTTGAACCACATTTTATCAGTCTAGATGTGTAAGTATCCGTGCTAGTTGTTGTTATCACTCAGAAAACACATTTCGACGCTTGGTATCAATCCTCAGCCCAGTTCACAAGGCTGCAAGTGCTTCACAGGGCTCCCTGCCTGGAGACCTGAGCAAGGCTTCCATCGCCACATCCGATCCCTCCCTTCATCCCAGAGCTCAGTTACAGTTATTTGTGCAATTTACAATGAGATCAGATTGCAGTCTGTGTGAAAAGGATCTTCAAATAAAAGATGTAAGAGATTCAGACAGAGGTAAACAGAATGCCAATACATATTAGCAATGTATCACTGAAACTATCAAAAACATTAACATTTCTGTGTGAGGATTTAATGGGGATGAATGCAGACATAATCCAGAAAGGGAAATCTGCCTGCCCTGCCTACTCCCAAGGTAAAGCACTGAGCCTACTTCATACAAAATTGCAAACAAATTCTGTTAAATAGAGATGAAGATTATTTAATGTTATCTTAGTAACAGTCAATTTATGAAGGTGGAGCTTAAAAAGCAAAAGGTCTTCAAAGACTTTCTTCTCCCTACTGAACAAACAATTCAAAAAACTTTGCATTTAGCAACAGAGAACATTCTAGAGATATGGTGTGTGAATTTACAACAGTACACAATACACATTTAAAATAATAAAATGCCAAAAATTAAGGCTAGCTATTAATTATGCTATCAAAAAGTTACAAAATTTAAATTAAAACATGCATTTTCCAATTTTCTTTTTACTGTGCTGTAAATTGTCTTCATTGAGAAGGTATTGGTTCAATGTCCAAGGATTCAGCATCCAAGGTTTCAACCACAGCTGAATAAAGTCCTATGTTAATTTCTGAATTCATTGCCATGCAGCAACACTGTTCCCATGAAATGAACGCTGTGGAATGGGCACCACTTGCACAGTCAAACAAGCAAGCAAAACAAAACGGGTGCAGTTGATGCCCAAAGAGATCAGAGAAAGTCAGGCCTCAAAAGACAGAAAGCAAACACTATTTTACAAATGGAGCTCCAACATACCCAAGTACAGCTTATAACACTGTCTTGATATGACTCAACCTCTATCCACAAAAAGGAGTGCAGCAAAAGTGACCTAATACAGCTGAATTTCCCTACCCCGCTATAGGAGACACAGTTCAGATTTCCCACTACAGATCAGCCAGGCAAATAACTTATGGTACATCTAGAAACTCAAAAAATAACACCTGCCTATGTTAGTAGGTGGCAACACAAAAGCAAAACACCCAGCTGCATAAAGGAGTCTGTCTATATATTTAACTTAAATCTTTCCTTAAAATAAAATGACTAAAAAAAAAGGATATAACGCTTCTATTCAAATCAGACTTTAGCCATGGTTATTTATAAATATGACCATCCACCTCCACTTCTGCAATGGAGTTCAAATGAACAGGCTTTGGTAAGAACAGAACAATGGCTCTACCCATTCCAGGTCCAGTTAGAGAAACCACGTGCATTTTGCTCACCACTTTCTAAAAAATACCTTCTACAGTTTTTCAATTTGTAGAACTAACCACCTGTATGTAATAGGTAAAGAAAATAATAAACTGTGCATTTTAAAGTTAGCATTTCTTTCACCTTTACATATTTTAGTGCAAAATATTTTAGGGTGAGGATTTACAACAAAAATGGCAGTAGCAGCAAGAAATCTTGTTTTGTACAGTAACAACAATGCTAAGGAGTTTTGTGTTTTTGAATGACAAAACAGTATCCTGTTGCCAGGATCAGCATATCTAAGTGTTTCAGGCACTGTATTAATTAAACTAGCACCCCATTTCATTGTGGAACTAATGGACAAAACATGTCATGTAGATCAGCTCAGTTTAATTCATGCCAGAGGTTTCTTTTGAAAGAAATTGCAAAGGCTTTTGCCAATTGTGTTTAAACATCAGGGTTTGTTTTTCTGATTACTGGCATATTCTTAGTAATTAGTTTCAGTCCTTGCCATGAAGACACTGCTCACATTATGAAATTTTAAACCTCTCAAGGCAGTTTCAATTGTGGAATTCTCTCATGGAGAAATCTGATGCTTAAAAATACAGTAGCAGAACTAATATTACACCGTTTAAATGTTCAGATGAGAAACCATTTTTTTTTGTGATGAGAAAGAGCATAATTAATATTTCAGGCCTAAAGTCAAAATCGTAGGTAACGTACTTTTAGAGACTGGGATAAAAAGTCCACTTAGTCTTGAAACATCTGAAGGACATAGCAATACCATTGTACACCAACATTTGGTTTGTTTCTTCTGTTCAGGGGAGTGAAGAAACCGCTCCTGACGCTGATTGTCTCCACTGAAAACAAGACACGCGAGGTCCCCGATGTTCCTACGCCGTGGGTAAGTCGGGTTAGACCGTAAAGAGGGAGAATTCCAAACACAAAAAAACCTACAGAAGTTCCCAGAGTTACGACCCAGTGGAGTGAAGGCTGGGGATTGGGTAGAATTTGGAAATCCGGCTTTGTGTTGAAGGATTAAG
The DNA here is from genome assembly GCA_013400175.1 of Phainopepla nitens. Taxonomy (NCBI): domain Eukaryota; kingdom Metazoa; phylum Chordata; class Aves; order Passeriformes; family Bombycillidae; genus Phainopepla; species Phainopepla nitens. The sequence goes on along the minus strand of VXBQ01014957.1, from coordinate 790,719 downwards.
GCATTCGGATTCTCCAGTCATTTTAAAGAAAACTTCTTGTTCCTGCAGTTTTCTGGCAAATTCTTCTTCCAGCATCTAAAACCAAAATCAGATTGTCACAGGATTAACAAGGCAAAGTACAAGAAATCCATTATTGTGGAGACATTTTGTCTGATCTCTCTCTCAACTGTGTGAAACTCTAGTACATACCCTTTTAAAATAAAATCTCCCAAGACCAACCTCCACCACCAGTTATATGTCTGCTATATATCACTCAATTTTTGTAGTAACCTACTAGCTTTTGAAATAAATTTCTAACCCCAGATTTACCTCCAGCTAAGTTTTCCAGGCAAACCTGCACACATGTGCAAAGAGGCTTGTAACACCCAGTCTGTTTTGGAACACCTGTCCTTTGCTCAGCTTATGCAATTTTTTAACATCTTTTATTATACAGTGAACTGCAACAGCTTTATACTGCAGTTTGACTGCAGCTTTATACAGCAGCTGCAATACTTTCGTACTGTCTGTATTTTCTAGATCAAACTCTTGATAATTTCCTGACTCATTAACTGCTCCCATTTACCTTTTTTCTCGGTCTCAATTTCTCTCTCCATTCCTTCAGTTCTTGGCTGTGCTCTTCATCCAGCTCTTTTAGCTTCTGAGTCTCATGCTCAACCAGTAGATGGCATTTTTCATTCTTAAAACAAGATAATCCTTATGTAAAACTAATTCAGATTAGGCAACTCAACATTTGTACAGTGACATATGTTGTCCTAATTCTTTCTAATTAGCTTATTCCGTGTAAATAGTGACGTGAATAATTACAAGATGAAAGTATGCTACGAGGCCGCCTTTTCAAAAGCTGATCTTTCCATCAGAGCCAACTGAGACAAGAAACATTCATAAATCCAAATACACTGCCGAGCATCATTAAGGCAGCTGCTGAAAGTGTTATTCAAAACTGTGTTTCACTGCCTAATGATACTTTTCAAGGTCACACAGCATTTCTGCTTTGCTTTTTAAAGACAGTCTGTATAATTTATTAAAACCAATTACATTAAAAAAGAAGCTGTTTTTGGAAATATTTCAAGTCTTGGTGCCAAGAGCTGAGACAAATAAATGGAGCTTAAAGAGAGACAAACGTGGTTAGAGAAGCAGCCTCAGAATTGCCCTATGAAAAGGCTCCAACCACACCTCAGCCTCACATTTCTCTGAGTAAGGTACCTGAGCATCTGCCTCACTTTCGGACGACTTTTGAAGCATGACAAGAAAAAAAATCACTTATTTGGCTTCAAGTCTCTGCACTGTTTTAAGAGCAGTTGGCAGTGGTGGTGTTTCTAGGGTTCCAGTCCCAAATGGGTCTGATGCAGAGCACAGAACCACAGCAACACAAACAACAAGCACTTGGCTAAACCTGAGTGCAGCAAGGGGCCAGTTTTCCCTGTGAAGTTCAGAGCAGCACTAATCTGCTCGATTTTACTGGAGCTGAAGCTCTCACAAGGCTCCCACGGTACTTGGGGATTTAGTGGGGCATATTAGTGGCACAGCCAGGGACTGTTTTTGCAGGATGTAAGAAAGTGAACAGAGTGGAATGAGCTTCATTGGTCATTGCATGATTTCTCTAGTCAAAGGTTATCAGCAGGTGATCGTTTAATGCTTTAAAACTGCCTTGTATCCCTAAAACTGGGAAAAGCTGATTTAACAGAAAAGGAGATCTGGCCTCTGGTATCCAGCAGAAACTTGTACAAAATGCATACCAAGCGAGACAAATCAGAGCTCCTTATCACAAGAAGAGAATTCTTTCTAGGTACCTTCCAGAAGCTCACATTCCAGTGGCAGCACTTGGTAAAAACCTCCTCATTCCTGTATTGCTGCAAACTTCTCATGGGTAATGCCTGGTGCTGCCTACCTCTGTTCTGATTAATGACATTCCAGCAGAATCAGGTTAAAAGGAAATGCTGCCTATGGAAAATAGCCCTGGGAACTTGACAGATATTCCAGAAGTGACCATCTGCTTCTGGTTCATGCTCTTCTTGCATTTAAAATGATTCCTCATTAATTGATGGGAACATAGGACTCTGGCAAAGCAGTGCACTGCAGGCCTTTGAAAACAAAGCTGAGAAAACTCTATATAGTAAAAATTAAGGTGTTTCTGCTTTGCCTGCATCTGGTATTAACCTAAGTCTTTTCACTGAATGGTCATTTAATATCAGTTATTTTTAACCTGTAACTGGTGCAGTTCCCTGATGTTTGCTTCACACTGCAACTGAAGGTCCCGCATTTGGTTTTCGTGTTTCTGATGCTGCGCCAGTCTCTCATTCTTCTGCCTCTTTTCTTCTTGAATAGCAAACTAAAATTTAAAAATAAAGAGATTATTTATATTGTGCTTCTGAATAGTTTGCATGAGTCAAAGAACTGCATCTAATAGAATGAACACATACTGAGAAGAATGGTTCTAGAAGATTTAAGCAATAATTTTCTCTATTTTTTCTTTTTTAAATTCTTACAAAGAAAGTGCCCTACAGTTTTAATTCCATTTCTCTGTCTGCACTCTGATTTTTCCTTAAAACGCAGCATATTTCACTTCCAGACTCCTGAAATTACCTCCCTCTGAAGCTGTGACACAGCAGTGCAGCTGCCAGCATTGGTAAGGCTGGTGTTAAACAGCTACAGGAGACCATATTTTCCACATTTTTCATCCTTCCAGAGCTCACCATATGAAACCATGATTTGTGACTGTGGTGCATCATTAGAAAGCAAACCTCTCAACCTCTGCACAGCATTCCCTTTTAAAGAATGAGTTTATAGCTACAGCTTTACTTCAAAAGCTCACAGAAATCAAGCATCCTTAAAAATGTTTCACAGAATCACAGAACAGTTGAGGTTGGAAGGGACCTGCAAAGATCAACCTCCCTACTCAAAGCAGGGTCACCAGGAGGAGGCTGTGCAGGACTGTGTCCCGTTGGGTTCTGAGCATCTCTACAAGCTCTCTGGACAACCTGGTCCAGTGTTTGACCATCTTCACACTAAAAAAAATGCTTTCTCATGTTGAAGTTGGATTTTCTGTATTTCAGTTGTGGCTGCTGCCTCTCACCCTGTCACTGGGCACCACTGGGAAGAGTCTGGCTCCACCTTCTTTGCTCCCTCTGGTGGGTACTTATACACATGGATAACACCCTCTGCAGCCTATTCTCCTCCAGGCTGAAGCACCCCAGGTACCCCAGGTGGCTCCTTGTGTAACCAGACACGAGTCTCTCAGCCATCTTCAAGGCCCTTGGCACGACTCACTCCAGTAAATCCATGTCTGACTTGTACTGGGAAGCCCAGGACTGGACCCAGCCCTTCAGAGGAGTCTCACCAGAGCAGCAGGAAAGGATGATTTCCTCTGACTCCATCCAGTGCATCAACCCAGCCTGGTACCATCTGAGAACTGCTGAGAGTGCCCTCTATTCCATCCTCACGTTTATATCACATTCAGCATTTACACTATTAAAACTATTAAATATTAATTTATTAATTACCTGCTTAATTTTTTCACGATCTTGGTCTGGAGAGGCAAATGAATTGATTCTTAAACTTTTCTTAAACATGGCCATCCGAGTCTTCGCTTCACTTCGCTGGATTTTAGGCAGTCTGGCTCTTTCCTGAGTTTGCTTGTTCTTTAACTCCTCTATAAGGCGTTGGTTGTACCTCTGCATTTGTTCTGTTTCCTGAAATGTTAACCCCGTGGAAATGTTACACAGTAACTGTGATGTTCTACAGAGTGCATCTCTTTTCATCAATAAGTCCCCTGTACGAGTCAGTGCCTCTCAGCAGAAATCACTCCCAGCCCCAGGAGTAACAGTGGGGAGGAGGGGCTTCTTTCAGAGAGCTCTGGATCTTGCCCAATCCAAAGAAAATTCTCTAATAAACATAAATACACATATATTTTACCAGTGCTTATTCAACTCTTGCACTGCCTTTTACAAAGCCTGTTATTCAAAGGGAGAAACTCCTTTTTGTGTAACTGAACTTCTGGGCTACAGCTGTGGAGGGGCAGTTTCCTGCAAAAGCTGGGCAAAGCAACAGCCCACATGGGATAAACCAGAGCGGACAGAACAAGCCTTCAGTGGAGGCTGCTCATGCTCTGATCACCAAGAGATCCTCAAACACCGCCCAGCTGGTTTACACTTTCAGAAATTGAAGGAGTTGCTTTTGTGTATTCTATAAAAACCAAAATACCTTGTGGAAAATAAGGATTTAGCTATAAAGAGACAGTTGTCAGCTACTTGCCCAGAAGCTAATCCAGTTCATTCTTCTCATTTAATTCCAGGATTATTTACTTCTAAACAGATTTGTCTGAACGCAAATCAAAATTGGTTTTGGTGGATAAGCAGAATTTGGTATTTTTTATAGTAAAAGATCAACGTTGTGGTGGGTTGGTGGGTTTTTTAAAAGAATCAAAAGGGAAAATATTATTTATATTTATATATGCTACTAAGGTATTCAAGTAAGATGAGTAAGATTTTTTTCGATTTCAACAGAACACGTTGAAACAGCTTCAAAATATTTGTCTGGGTCTTGCCTGTGCAAACAAACAGCACCAGGAGAGATCTTAAGACTACTTGATAAAAAAATGGATATTATAACACACAAGAGAAAGTGTCAAAGTCAACACTAACTTTTTCATGCCTCTTAAGCAACTGGTGCCTCTGCATGAAGTACTGATCTTTGAGCTGCTGCTTGAGGAGCTGATGTTTCTCTTGTAGGTGCCGCTCCTCCAGCTCCCAGAATGCAGCTTCACGAGCTGGAAAAAAAGAGAAAGGTTGGTTTAGGAACTGCAATCCCATCCCATACTTCCCAACCTCCTGCTGTATGTTCAGAAGTAGCCTACAAGTGCATTATAAAAACAGTGCTGTTTCGTAGAAAATGTTTTTATTACAGTTCTAGGTTAGTCATGAAGGTTTTAGACTTCATAAAGTAAAGAAAGTTGTTTTACTGAAACACCAGTGCCTGTTTTGGACAGAAAGCCTGGTGCTGGATACCTCTCATGAGCTGCTGTTTGTTGTTGAGGCAATCTCGTTCAATAGTGGCCAGTTCTGTCTTCTGCTGCTGAATTATCTTCTTCAGAGATGCATCCAGTTCTTGTTGCTGTTTCTGCACGAACTCCTGCTCCTGGTAAAAACCAACAGAAGTAAATTAAATTGGGTTCTTCTAACCACATTACATGTTAATGAAACTCCCAGTTCTCTCAGCATTAGCTATATATGAAAACAAATACATCTATGAAAGTTTGAGCTAGTGTGCCTTGGCTATCAAATTATCCATCTTTTGTATTTTCTATGTACAGAGTAGGAAAGAGCATATTCATGTTTAAATAATACCTTCAGAAATAAGACCAAAGGTAACAATCTAGCCAGCCATCTGCAACTCATTCCATCCCTTGTCTCCCCTCAGAATAAGTTGCAGGTTCAGAGCTAGCAAAGACAATACTCAATCTAATGTTGATCTCATTCTAAAAATGGTTAATTATTCACGTATGTAAGAAAATAAAGATAGGTATGGTTATTCTGCTTTGGGTGATTAGTTAAAACCTATTTATTTACACAGTTGGGTTTCAGATCTATGTGGTTTATCTGTGTGGTCCTTAAGGCAGGGCTGTTGAGGCTGGGAGTTCTGCAGGGCCATAACTTGCTCACATCCAGGCAGAGCTGGCTGCTCACAAAGGGATTTATCACCTCCATCTTCCCATTATCCAGGTGTATTACTGTTACATCCCATCATGAAAAGCAGGCAGCATTGAGTCCCCCTCCCATGGCCCAAGACCTAATGCTGCCTTGCTTCTTTGCAACTATTAAAAATCACAGGTATGAGCATGCAAGCATGCACACACACACTCACAGCTGCCTTAAGAACAAGAAATTGAATCAGATGCTTCTAGCACAATATCAAGGTCAAAAGAAAGGACAGTGGCAGGGTCTTGTCAGAGCCAAGGTGGGCCACTGAAGTCCATAACAAATGGAATTCAATGTTTATTAAAAGTATTTTTTATTATGACCAGAAGCATCCTGGTTTTCATCTTCACAGAAAGTTATTAATAGATAAGTTTTCATGTCTCTTAGTGGACAGCAGAGTAACACTGAGACAGGTAACATAAAACCAGAGATGAATTAAGCTGACAGTGACAGACCTGAGGGTACAAAAGGAACTGGAAGGCAGTGTCCGTAAATTAAGTCAGACAAGCCTAACTGAATTTCTGGAGCGACAAAAAATACTAGTTTTTCTCTTTATATCTGAAAAGGATAAAAAGACTACTACAAGTTTAATATTTTGAGGGTGCAGACACATAACACAGTGTTTAATTTGTTGGGGAGATTTTTGATTTGGAGGGAGCAGGGGAAAGCTGTTCTAGTGTACTCATGGTCAAAAAGTAATTATGCTTGAGCTTTACACATTTAATAATTTAAATATCATTGCTGCTCTATCTACAGAGTAACTCTTAAGAAGTTTTTACCTGCTAATGCTCTAAGATAAATTAGGCAATCTCTGGAAACTTGCTGGCCTTTCCACTTCTCACATCTACTCAAGTATCACATAAAATAAATGTCACTGACTTTACTGAAGAATGTTGGACGGTTAAAAGGCAGACAGGCAACGGAGTCAACCTTTTTCAAAGTACCACTTGGTTATGCCCAATAAGCATCTTAAAAGAAACATGTTTAAAATACATGGTTTCACTGCACACACAGCATACAAGTCACACAATGTTTCTCACATGTGCTGAACAAATATCATGTAGCATGTGTGAACCCTCAGTGTCTTGCTCAGACTAAGTAACTACCATCTTTTGAAACTTTTGACTATGGATAGTGCATAATTACCTAAATTAGTGCTAACCAGTTTGGAGACAGCAGTGACATTGATCAGCACATATGAGCACAAGGAGAAAACACACATCGGGAAAATTAGGAAGATAAACTTTCACTGTGTTGCATTTTAAGACTTACATCCTGCATTTGTGCGTTGAAAAGTGTACATGAAGACAACTGAAAAGACTGAATCATAACCTGAGCAACACCCTGTGGGACACAATGTAATTCTGTGTCATAATACAGTGAAATCTATTTCTACTCTTAAAAAAGGAAGAAATGAGATCTGCTGTACGTTAGTAATAAACATTTGAAATGTCAAGGCTAATCACACAAGTAGGTGCTGATGGAAGTTCTAGATATTCTAAAACTAAACAGCTGCACCTTGTTTAGTACTTATCATTCCAAGTAAGGATATTTCACATTTAAAATCTTTTTTTCACTTCTCTTCAACAAATTGAAACCAGCAAAGGAAATTAACCATGTCACTACAAATATTATGAAGAAATTAGATTTTTGTTTCCTTAAAAAGTTTAGAGACAGGTATCTTTGGTATGGGGAACGTGCTGCAACTCAATCACCTTCTATCCTGGGAAATCCCCTCTTAAACATATAATTGAATAAAGTTGCTATTATTTTCTACTAGGTCACTCACATAAACATTTAATCTTCAAGTTACTCAATCCAAACCTGCTCTGCTGTGGTTCAAACTCACTCTCTACAAGCTGCGGCCATCACAAAGCCAATATTTTTCTAAAATACTAGCTCTCTTTCTAGCTGGGTCATAGAAAAGCAGCAAGTCTGAAGGCATAAAATCACAGATGATGTTTTATGAAGTTTCCATACACCTACACTTTGACATTTAAATAACATTTTACCTAATCTGTTCTGCTCCTATAAACAAGATGTCTCATGCTTACATATTAGATATCTTTTCCTCCTCTGCACTTGTGCAGTTCAAAACTTCCTCCTGACTATAACCTTTAAAATTTGAAGGACCCGTGGAGTACTTACCACTCGTAAAAGCACTGTAAATAAACCTGCTGTAGAAAAACACCATTCTTTTTCAGTAGAGCATACAAAATCCTACACTTGATAGTACAACCGCTGCTCCTACATCTCTACCCAGTTAAGTCTAAGATGTGACATGGGAGTACTTGAAGAAAGAGAGCAGTTTGTAGGGTTAGTTTTAGTTAAGTTCCATATTCACTCAACAACAACAAGAAGTGAAATCATCAAGCTGTGTGAATACTGCTGCCTTTTGTATTTTAGTAGCTTGAAGCTGCCGTTGTTACCTGAGCATGCTGGCTTTGTGCAAGCTCCTCTTTCTTGCGTTTCATGAGCTCTTTTCTCAGCTCTTTTGGTGCTTTCTCCACTTCACATAAAACCTACAGTATATATAAGCATGCAGAAGGTGGCAAAAAGAACACTTTGTCTCCACAGCAAGCACTACTGTGAACATAGGGACATGCAGGTCAAGCACTAGAGGTAGTGGGAAGCATGCATTACTTCAGTGGCAGGGATGTTAGTTCACTGAAAGAGCTTATCGTAAAGAGAAAGAACAACAGGTGCTTTATGCATGCCAGCAGTGCAGAGAGGAGGGATGTGCCAGCACTTTTTGCATGCAAATGCTGCCTAGTGCCCTCAGAAATGGCAGTGCCTCACTTGTGCTTCCATGCAGCTGTCAGGAGAGTCAATAGTTAAAAAAACCAACACCTGCAAAATTATTTTCTTGAATCACTATGGCAAAAGGACTACAGAGTATGTTACCTAACATAAAGCTGTGAAAAATGGTTGGAAGCTTAAAATAACTTCCATTGAAAACCCACTATTTCTGACACTGTCTCTAACCTGAATTTACAAGATGCCATTATTAGTGTCTCTGACCATAAATGACATCTACGCAGCTTATGTCTTCAAAATAATCATACAAGCAAACAAAACATCATTTGGTTGTAAGTGTTTGGTTCTGAAGAATTTAAAGCAAAACCCACCGATAAATAAGAGTGTCTTCAAGAAATTTCTCGTGACACGTATGCTGGGATGGAACGTGTTTCAGTACACGGTGAATTAGACAAGATTAGCAGAAAGACTCTAAATATAACCTGGCTAAATCAACTGACTATTAATCTGTTAATTTGCTGATGAGTTTTGTTGTTCAGAATTACAAAAATGTAGCATTGTACACTCCAATAGAACATGGACCGTTTTAGAGCAGCAGCTGCATTTTCCTTCAAAATGTACATTGCGTTTTTAAGCTTTAAACACAAAACTATGCACCCAGAGACAAATGCCTGTTTGTTGAATAGTGGAAGCATTATCAGAAAACAGAGTCCAAATCACCACATGCTATTCCTGTGTCCATGAAAGAACTGCTTTTAGCTAAGAGCAATACATAAAATTCTCCCCATTTCCCACGTAGGACCCAATCACCAGTGAACAGAGAGAGACTCAAAATGCAAGAGGTACCGCAAAAGAAGAAAAATAGTTATTTACATATGAGCATATGGTTCAAACTGAATACAACTTATTTTTCAATGCACTTTTGTGCTACAGGGTCATTCTATGCAAAAGCATTGACAGTTCAGCTTTCTAAAGAAATCTCTGAGTCTAGTAACTATTAGAGCAAACACTAGAGCCATTTATATACAAATGGACACTATGCAATTGAACCAAAAATGAAATAAAACAGCTTTTTTAAATGCAAAATCCATATGGAAACATATCACCTTTTCTTAATCCAGTGGAAGTAAATTAATTGCACAAGTTGTCAGTGTCAATCATTTTGCCTTAACTGTATGACATTTATGAAACTAACTGTAAAAGATTTCAGGTTATCCAGACTTCTCTCTCCTGACTTTCCTTTTTGAGCCAAAAAACCAAATCCATATTACTGCTTTCACTTCATATAAAGAAATTCTAAACAATTACAGCACATATTCAATTAAAAAAATCTAACAAATTAACAAAAATGAAACAAATCTGAAATTACTGTCTTCAAAATTCTAATTTGTTAAATATTTACTAAGTAACTATAGCTAGGGCTTTTTAAAGCAGAAAATATTTTTCATAATCTTTATGAAATTACTTTTTCTTGATTTAATATTTGAGGGAAAATGTTTTATTTAAATATTCTGCGAAAAATAACATCTTCTAACTTGATGGTGTTTTCTAGATTAAGTCAATACGTCAAGCTTCCTGTCAGCTGTTTGTATTTCACTTTAGGCAGTTAAACAAAAGAAACAATTCTGACTGGTAGTGACACTTCCAAACCTCAGTACAGCATGAGCTTGACAAGGCTTCTGGGAGACCTAATCTCAACTGTTTACTATGCCCATACTCCTTATTTTCCACATTATCATCGTCTCTTACCTCTTTTTTTTTGTTTTTCAGCACATTCTGGAATTTGGACAACTCCTTCTCCTGCTCAGCCTTGATGCGCTTTGCTTCGTCCCGTAAGCGATTTGTGTGCTCCTGCTCCAGGCGCTCGATCGTCTGCTTCTGCTGCTTCTCCAGGTTCTCTATCTCCTGATCATACTGTCGCTTTTTACTCTGGAAAAATAATTTGGCACCTTTTTTCAGAAAGCTAAGTCTTGTTAAGCAAAGTGCTGTAGCACAGCAGGGAATGGCCACGATGGACTGTTGTGGCAGGCAAGCCCCAGCACAAGCTGGGCACCCAACAATGGAAAATATTACCTTTTATTTAAGAATGAGGGCTAAGCTAGAGCCATCATGGCAGGAAACACCTGATTGCTGTTAGCACTATTTTGCCTACTCCATCAAAATGTCATATTTTAAGAGCACCAAAATGCAGAAACTCACTGTCATTTCCTGTTCAAAACGTCTGTACATCTGCTCTCGCTGCTGCAAAAGCTTATTGCTGAGCTGCTGCTGGGCTCTCTGCTCCTCCTTCTGAAGAAGTCTCAGCTCTCTGAGTTCTTGACGTCTAATAAGGACAAAGAACACTTAATACTGATGGGAAAAAAAAATAAGTGGAAAATAACAAAAGACAAAAAGGACCATTGAAAACTTGGGCCCAATAAAACTAATTTTGAACTGATTGTCTTAGTAAGAAACAATTTACATTTCCTTCTACTAAAAACAAAATGTAAATTAATCCCAAAATATAACTGAAATAAGATCATTAGCCCCCTTGTTTTATTCAAAGAAAAAAAATATCAACTGCTAACTTCTTGAAAATTTTACTTTTAGAAACACTTACCGCAGAAATCGCATTTCTTCACTTTTTGAATCATTTTCAGTAACTATTTTTGAAGTGGTTACACTCACTTCTACTCCATCAACAACAAACTTCCGAGTTTTCTTTAACGTTTTCTTCTGCCTTCTAGTTTCCTAAATTAAGCATTAGTAAGTTATTATTTATTTATTCAAGTTATATTCTTTTTTTTCCCCTTTTTCTTAATACTGAATCATATCAAATATTTCTGGGAATGTCTTCTATTTAGTAATTAAGAGTCCTTCTCACTTACCAGGTGCCTCACTAATCAAGTGAGAATTTGAAAAATTCCAATAAACTGAAACTTTCTAATAAAGAAAGGAAAACTGCAATTACTGATTACCCAAAGTACCAGAAGAAAAAGAATTAAGCTAGATAAACTCTGAAGACAACTGATGCAGTTTTATTTTCAAGAGCTGAAGACAGTTGCATTTACTGTTTGCTTTTGACCATGATTTCCCCCGTCAACAACAGGTATTTAATTCTGAAAACCCGTTCTGAAAAAGGATAACAATTTACTCACCTACCTCCTTCTGCTTTGGACAGAAACAAATTTGTTTAATTTTTTTATTGATATACATTAGCCAAAAATCATATCTAATGATCTTGCTGACAACTGGAGAAGTCTCAGTTGTCAGAGCTGCTGCTGCTTCATTGCAAGAAGAGAGGAGCTGCAGCTGAAACTGCATCATCTCCATTCTGTCAAGGCAACTGCAAACACCCTCACATTTAGCACAGCTACATCAACCTATGATTTTTTTGTTTGGTTGTCTTTCTAGGTTTGTTTTTCCTCCATTCAAGCCCACATTACACAGTTACTACCCTAACATGGCTATATTCATATTAATACAAAGATTACAAATAAAGTTCATAGACTGGAATTTCCTTTCTATGAGTAAAGCTCATTCCTAGTGACATAACTGCATGGACACAGTACAACCACAGGAGAACACTGATTGGAATAAACAAATCCAGCAGAATGTCTGCCTTGGGTCTCCCAGATCCAAACAGAGACACAGAAGATGGAAGTGACAGGAACTCAGTATAAGATTAGATGTTCCAAGAGATTTTTCCCATTAAACAAGAATTCTGTGCATCTAGCTTGTTTTCTGAGTATCAGCTCTGACCTACAACCATCCACAAATCTTCCTGTTTAATATTATCACACTTCCTTTTATGGGTTATACTATTATGCAATACAGTGAGAAACTAATTGGCATAACTGCACAAAATTCAGACATTGTTGTACTGTGCAATTTAGAATACTTTGGTTTCTACAAAGCTTTGTAGATATGTGCCCTGCTGGTTTCTCTCTCAATACTTTTCTTTGTCGCAAAGGTAACACTTGGAGATAATTTCAGGGTTACACTCACACGGGATTTTACATTAAAAAATATATGCTTACACTTACCTGTAAAGATATTGATCCTGTCTCTTTGTTTTTACTAAGGAAACTAGAAATGGACAAGTTCAAATCAATGCTGCTGTTATCAGCTGTAGAACCGGTGCCTGAATCCGCATCGTTTTCCTTCAAATTCTCTGATTCCAGTTGCTGTAAAGCCTCAGTACTGCCCTGATTATCTGTTTTGACCTTCTCATTTTCTTCAGTGCTAATACTAATACTGGGGACTGGAGTGACTTCAGAGTCATCAGCTTGTTCACTGACAGCCTCTTGAAGCTTATTCTTCATTATTTCATCAGAGGTAACTGCTGGATGTTCTTTATCTACCTGGATGTTGTTTTCCTGCATATTCTCAGGTCCGCGCTCTCCTGAATTTTGGTCCATACCAGTCAGTTTATCAGGAATATCCTCAGGTTTGTTCTGTAATGCCTTCCGGTCTACAAAGTCTTTTCCAGAGTCTTTGATCTTTGTTTCCTCTGTGCTGTTTATATTACTGATACCCTCATTTTCACTTTCTGCCAGTTTCTTGTCTACTTCGATCACTTTATCTTGGCCTTCTGATAGAGTTTCTTCAGAGCTGATTATCTCATGGACCTGCTTAGCCTGACTTTCCACTGGCTTATCCTCCAGCTCAGGTATTTTATCCCCATCACTGATGGGTGTTTCAGCAATAGCACCTATCTCCTTAACGTTGTCAATTCCATCCTTTAATGGTTCCTTTTCTTCATCAGACACTTTAACTGTAGCATTAGGCAGAGTTTCTGTAGTGGTATCTATTACAGCCTCTTTCTGGGCTTCACCTTTATCTTCCTTTTGCTCTGTATCTCTGTTTTCTGCAGGGACCTTTTCTTCCTCACCGTCCAAGAGATCCATTCTCTTCTCCTCTTCTTTTTCACCAGTTTCCTTAGAAATGCCTTCTTTAGTTTCTACCCTGTTTTCAGTTACAGGTACTACTTTCAGTTCGTCATCTTCTGTCTGTTCATTTGCCGTGGAATTTTCTTTCTCTATTTTTAAGTTAGGTTCATTCTTTATTTCCACATCAAGTTCTTTACCTCCTTTCTGGGGTACTGTATCCTCATGCATTTTTTCCAGGCTTTCTGTATTCTTTTCTGCTGGCACCACTTTGCCTGGCTCATCTTCACCAGTTGGCACAGAACCATTCTGCACTTTCACATCACTAACAGGAGTATCACCTATGTCATCAGCTGTTTGCCTGAACTTAATGTCCTCAGATTCATCTCCAGTTGTTTTGTCCTCAATGGCATTACCTTCTGTTTTCTCAGAGAGAGCTTCCAGGACAGAAGCATTCTGTGAAAGTTTATCCTCTTCAGAGCTGGCAATACTAAGGTCGGAGGATGCACGTTTCTCTGCAGGTAACTGCTATAAAATTAAAGCAAGAAAAACATTCAATCATTTTGTAACTTAATTAAAGCACAGTTTTATGCAAGAATACATGAACAGAGATCAATACTGTGTTCACATGTGGTTATATGAGTTTGATAACTTCAGAGTCCTTCCATTGGACTGCCACAGAAAAAGCATATGAACTGCAGAGAGGCTCTGAACAGAAAGTTTCACTGTGATCAAGGGAAGGGGATCCTGGTCATCAACTCCTCTTCAAGGGTCTTTTTCTTTTCACATTCCTTTTTATCAGTTCAGCTCCTCAACGGTCTCACCTACAGCTGGATTTGAAAGACTTAACTTTGCGCCAGCTGGGTAAGTAACAAACTGTAGCTTTAGTTAGTGCAGCACTGATAAAATGCAATATTAAGACTACTGCTTCACTTTCTTCTCTAAAAATGCCTGAAAACTTTTCATCTGGTTTTAATCATGTTGAAACCCCATTAAAATGGTGAAAACCTCCAGCAGATCTGATTAAGTGGCAGGACAGAACTACACAGAAACAGTTATCTCACTGTAGAAACTGCTGCTGCCAGAATATGAATAAATGTTATCAGATTCTGTAGAGACATCCAAAAGAATATAGTAATAAAGCATCATTTTAACCACAATTGCCTTTCACTCTTCAAAGTGATTGTGATATGTCTGTCTGTATTTACTGCTAGAACCCTGTAATTTCCAGATCAGGCTTCTGATTTGCAATGGGGAACATATCCTAAGTTAGCAAGCACAAGTTTGACTGTGCATTTCCTACCTTAAGGATTTCCCAAGCATACAAAAAACAATTCCTTTTAAATCAAAACTGCATTTAAAATATTTTTTCGTGTAACTGTTTTAGAAGTTTAGTGTTGATCTCCCAGGAGTGTTTAAAACTACCCCAAGTAAATAACGTGAAGGGCTGTACCTCCCACTTCCCCACAATGCTGCTTGTGAAATACTTGACTGAGTGCCAGGGTGGACTTGGCTCCAGCCCTCCTGGATGGGTGGCTTAGCAGCTCATCAGGGGAAGGTGGGTGATCCACAGGAGGGGAGCTGCTGGGGATGCGCGTTCGGAGCCCGCGGGGTGAAGGCCAGGGGACGTCAGGAAGGTGCTGATGGGCCAGGGGGAATGGAGGCACCTGCCTGAGCACTGGGCTCCTCCAGCAGTGCAGGAACAGCAGCTCTGGGAGGCACAGGGAACACCCAGCACCCGGCCTGGGCACCCTGCAGCACCCCCTCCCTGGGCATCACAGCTTTCCCTCCAAGCACTCACACTCACACTCCAAGATTCTTAGAGCATCTCTACAATTACATTCATTATAAAACATGTGGTTTTTTCCTTTTCTTTTATAGCCACGCTGTAAAATCACAAGATCAGTTTACAGCATAGTAGTCAAATACCTTTCTTAATCTTTTAAACACTTTATGGAATACAAACACACGTTTCCTCATTCACCCAGTCACTATGACCTAAAACCATTTACATAAAAATCAGCATCTCATTTTTAAAATATCACATATACATGGGAAAAATTTAAGGTATTAGTCTTTATTAGCTATTACTTATTAGTAGTTTTTAAGGACTTTGAACATGCTAATTTTGAAATTGCTGGCTATCTATTTTGTAGTAAGTTTAGAATATGTTTATGATGTTATTCCTAGAAGATCTGATGTCAAAGTTGGGCTAATAAAACTGAAATGGAATTTTCCATGGGGAATTTGTGACGGCATATTAAAAAAAGTAAATTTTAAACTGACCAGAGAATTTTCTGTTTCTTCTTCTTCATCCTCATCTTTACCATCTTCAACTTCTTCTGTAACTTCAGCCTTAGCTTCTGCAATCAATTCTCTTATTGGTTTGTTTGAAGTAACAGTAACAAATGGATGCTTGTGAAAAGAAAAAAAAAAATTAAGCACAATATTAAGTGGTGGCTTCCTAGTATACATTGGGAAAATCATAACCTGAAAGAAATAAAACTTCAGAGAAGTGTTACTTTGGTTGCCTAATATTTGAAGATTCACAATTAACAAAACTGTTCCAGAGTGTTTTTTCTGCAGAAGTCTTAAAATCAAAACATTTGTATTCAAATAGACTGTATAACTAGTCTAACAAACCTGCTAAAAATACAAATTATTCATTTATACTGACCTTTTTCACAATCCAAAGAATAGAAGTAGAAATATTTTTAAAAAGGTTATTTTTCTTGGAATTAGGTTTCATTTCCGTTCCACAGTTATTTCTTGACAAGCTTTATCTAGAAAATATACTTTCTAGAAAAAAATGTGTTTTGTCTTTACAACAACTTTTCCTAATGTGAACTAGAATTCTACCTTTTTCTTTAGAAGCAAGCAGGTACCTGTTCCTCTCCTACTGCCTGAATCTTCTTTCTCTGCTTGGCCCTTCTGCTTAAATCGATTCAGCATATGCCAGAGGGATTGTGGATAAAGCAAATGGGTGCTGACGTTAAACACCATCAAATGCACCTGCTCACATCTATTCCTGTTCAGCTGTTCTGCAGTGACAGCATTACAGAGGAGGGCTGAGCACTAAAGCTTTTAAAACACCTGTCAGCAACTGCCCACAGACCTAAACAACTCCATCCATTGTAAGTATCAAAGTATAATTACTTACAAAAAGTAATTAGTTATATTACAGCAAAATATGTTAAACTAATTATGTGATCTCTGTTGGGTATCATTTAATCAAATTTTACCAAATAAGGATCAATTTTAGAAACAGATTATGGGCAAACACCTAATTTGAAAATATTTAAGTAGTTACTATAATATTGCTCTGTTTTTTAAAAAATACAAAATATGCTTGCCTTTAAACAACAGGTTCTGAACAATTAACTCTTCCTACCTGTAGAAGTTGAGTTGCACTCCACCTTGCATCAACATTCTTTTCCAAACATTTCTTCAGAAAATCTTTAAAATCTGATGACCTACACAACACATAAACAGGCAGTGGTTGTTCTTCTGTCTTACCATCAGACTAGCATATAACTGAAATATTCTTTAGGGTCATATGAATCTACACTGGAACTCCATGTCCTGCTACTGATTCAGGAAAACACAAAGGGAATACAGGAATGCCAAGACCCATACAGCACAAATACAATCTTTAAAAGGTTCGTCCATTATCAGCAGAATTTACTTTTTGCTCTGGACTATTAATACACCTCACCTGCTATATCACTAACTGAATCATGTGAAGATACTCAATCAACCAAATAGATAATGGCTTTTAAAAATATTTTCTTAGTATAAAAATGTTTTAGTTTCCTTTCACCCAATCTTTTTTAGATTCTGTTACCAGATTCTGTTACAGATCTGTTACTACATTTGTAAAAAAACTATTTCACATACATTTTAAGGCAAAACCTGTAGAATACTTCTGTATAAAAGCTTCTATACAGAACTATGACCAAAAAAAAGTCCATATTGTGTGAGAAGGCATATATGTATACACACATGTATAAACATATATTGTGACTGTATGGACCTGCTTTAATGAATAAAGCTGCACCACAAAGTTCAACAGGCTGTGCTCATCAAACTGAGCAAATGACTTGGAATGCCTTACACTGGGTGGGAAGGCTGTCAATAAAACACAAACCATTTGGAAGGCTGTGCCAGTGTCGGCGGATCAGATTTTGCGATTTTCAGCAGCACTCGCATGGGGTTCAGCTCATGGTGAGGGGGCTCTATTTGAGCCATTTCTATTAAAGTGATGCCAAGAGACCAGATATCAGCCTTGTAATCGTACGGTCTGTCTTTAGAGGTCTCACACATGACTACTTCTGGAGCCATCCTGCAAACAGAGCAACAAAGTTCCAGATGAGAAAATGCTTTTTGATCTGTTCTAAACACAGACATTCACTGAAGCATTGCTAGAAGCACATTCTACTGCCAGTACATTTACACAGTGTTTATCCAACTTGTGATATCAAATTAAAAGTAACAGTAAGATACTAGCTCATACTAAAAAGTCAGCAGAAGAGTGCACTTACCAATATGGTGTACCAATAAAGGAGTCTCTTCTTTGTATTGTTCTGGTGTTTTTAGCTGATACCCCAAAATCCGCTTAAAGCAAACAGTAAAATACCATTAACAGGGTGCTGGGAAACATACTATTTTTTTTTTTACTTTACAATTGTCTTTTAAAATGGCATATGTTCCAGAGCAAACATTGTACAGTATTAAAACTTCAAAGTGAGAGAAAAATATTTGCGTTCTGATAGCTGAGTGCCGAGGTTTTATACCATTTATAATAAAATTTATTCTACATTTCTAAAAAAATATCCCAAAACCATAATGCTATTGTTAGGCTGTATGGGAAAAAAAGCAAAATATATATTTACTGCAGGAAAAAGTGCATTACATTATTTTAATTAAGAATAAATTTATTTAGCCTATGAAGTCTGTAAACATCAAACATGGCATCAACTATCTCATTAATTCAACAACTCATTCAATTTTTAATTTCAGGACTCAAATTTTCATGAAGTTACATTTCCCTTTGATCTTATGTGTTTCTTTCCACATGATTTTTCACTTTATAATAAATTTCTGAAAGCTTGCATATGTACTTTTCATGTAATATCTACCAAAAAAACCCCAACTTTACCGCTTTGCAATTAATTGTCTGTAAAGCACTCCATCTCTCACTTAAAAAAAAGACATTTAAATGCTTATATACTTATAACAGACAATTTTGTTAATGCAGATCTAAAGATTAGAGCAAAGGGACAAAGAGCCATATGTTGCCATCTTTAATCTGTACAAAATTACTTGATGGGCTCAGTACTTTAGAAGTCTAATTTTGCTCTGTGAAAAAAAAAAATCAGGACTAAATTCTATTGGTTCAAAGGCAAAAAACTGATATCTTGAGGGACTACAGGTATTGAAATAATAAAACTCATATCCATATAAAGTGCAACAAAAGAAATTTACTTGCCATTCACACATCTGTAAAATGAGGAATTACTCATTTCTTTGTATAACAGAATCCAAATACAAGTAGTTTATAAGAAGTAAAATGCTCCTTCAAAGGATGCTGTATGTTTTTCATAATTAAATTGAGTCTTTTTTTGGAAATCTTAATTAGCAAACCTGAATGCATCACCAAATGTACGTGTGGAAGAAATCTCCCTGTGGTCTGAACTGTTAAGTGGTATCTTGACAGCCTGCAGGGTGCTGTGCACCAGCTAAGCTTGACAAAATCTTAAAATAGTTCCAAGTCTGTATGAGGAGAAGCCAGGTCATGTGAGGAAATGAACTGAAACAAATGACTCTCTCTGACCATGAGACTCCTGCTATGATCTGTGGTTTCTTTTACAGCAGTGCCAAGAAACTAAGACAGTGGTTCCATTACATTTAAACATCAGGCTTATGACCCCGAGGGCACCACTAAATGTTCAGGCTTCTAAGAAAAGCTACACCAGTAAAGTTACATGGACTCTGCAGACTAAAAGAAAGCCAGATGCAAGGATTGTGTGCACAAGCAATAATCTTGTACAAAGGGGGTCCATGGAAAAGCACAATCACACTGAACTGATCAATACAGCAAAGCAGGTTCTTAAATATTCTCAGTTTCCTAATAGAGAAGGTGCACAGTACCTTGCTGAGACTGATCAATACAAGTTAGGCAGGAGATATATTTCTGAATTTGGACATATCTTGCTTACATTTAAAAGGAAAGTTTGTATCAAGGCTGTGAATTTAGAGCCCCAGTTCCCTGTGGCAATATTCTGACTCTCCTTACCTTTGCCCTCTGTGCATCCAAAGAAATACAAGTGAGCACACACCGTGCAGAGGGAAGGCTTTGAAACCTGAGCGTGGGTGGGGATGTCATGGAACTATGCCATGGGTAGAGCCACTGTAAAGGCTGACAGCTTATACACATTTTCCCCTGAAACAAAGTGGATCCAGGTAATTCCTGCCCTTTCCTGGCTGAATGAAGGGATGCTATTCACCACCAGCAGCCCTTTGTCCGTTCTGCACAGAGGAATCCTCATCAAACTAAAAATGTGGATAATTGCTTAAACTGAAATTAAAAAACCCCAGAAATCAACAATAGTAAGCTGTATTAATTTTGTTCCAGACTGTTCTGTCTTAATTTCAGTGCACCAAAGAACTGAAAAAAGCATGGAAAAGCTAAGATGGCTAATTAAGATTATTATATCTCTCTCTGAAAGGAAGAAACAACGGTACAAGGCACTGCTTTTTGGTGATTGTGAAGAATGTTCCCTTTCCAAACTAATACCTTCAAAGAGAAGTTCTGATGTTATCACAGTAAAGGTAAGTATAAATCAGGAACTTGACACTAAGAAACAGTAACACCTATGATGACTTATGCTGATGGTGAAGTACAAAAGATGTGACAAGTATGGTCAGGATATTTGCTCAAGGTTTGTTGGGTTTTTTGTCCCTGATAGTACCAACCACTAGCTTCTGAAAAACCTCTCATTTTTAGATTGGTGTTCTAGTAGGTAAATATTGAACTCTGACATAGCACAGTTAAAGGAAAATACAATTAAAAGACCAAGCCAAGCTCCAGGAAAGAGTTTTATTTGCAACATCCTTACCTAGTTTAATGTCTCCATCTAATGTAAAAAGAATATTGCCAGCTTTTAGATCTCTGTGGATGATCTTATTCTCATGCAAGTAGTTCAGTGCTTCCAGTGTCTGCCTGCACACCACTTTGATCTGTGGCTCTGTTAAAGGCCTTTCAAGCTCTACAAGAGAGACAGAAATAATCACAACATTTCTGCACTTTATGTTACATGTTCATAGTAAATACTATAGTAATATATGGGAAAAATAATTAATTAATTAGACAGATTCTAAACATCACATGTCAGGGAAAAAAAAAAAAAATCTATCTTAGAATATTTACTCCTTCCAGTTTATAAAGGTTTTATTCCTTAAATCCAACCTCCTTCTCATTATGAATAATGTATACCTACCTATCTGAACTGTGAAAGAGCTACATAGTTTAGAGACTGGTTCTTTTGTGTGGTACATAGAGATGCTAAAGACCAGATCCTTTACTTACTGGTATTAGCATTCACTTAATTTGAGGAAGAAGCACAGAAAACCCCCTAACTTTAATGCAGATGCAATATAAAGAATTATCACAATGTAATTTAGAAGATGGCAGTGGAAGGGGAAGAAAGAGATCCTGAAAAGGGCTCATACAGATTATGTAATGAGAACAGAGAGCTCCATAAGCAGAGAACAACACTTCACTTTCACTTAAAGGATCAAGACAAAAATGTGCCTAGAAAAGTAAACAAAAACTTCAAAAATGAAATAAGCAAACAGGTGTAAATACCAATTTTTACACCCTAAAACATATGGCACACCAATCATATAAATATCTGCAGATCAAAACAATACACATATGAAATCAGTCTTACAGTATATATTATCATTTTAATTAACTATAATTAATTGTCATTTAGGATTATTCGTTGAAACAACTTATTTACCCAACATTACTGCATCTACTGCTCCTCCTGCACAAAACTCAATCAGGATCTGTATATAAAGAAATAAAAAAATACAGAAATTAGAAATTAAATAGATCCACTGAACTGAATCATTAAGGGAGCATTATTGGGAGAACAGAGTTTCAGGCCTCAAAAAATTATTTTACTAACCTGCAAAATACTGGTACTGTTACCCAGCTAAAAGTAGGGCTGTGCTGTTCAAGTAAATTATTTGAAAAATGCCTTGAGACCCTCAGACAAAAGTTTTAATCCAACTATAAAATACCATAATAAAACTTATAAAACATAATGACACAGTCTGCTTAAACCTAGTCCTTGTAATGTGATTTACATAATCCCTGCAAACTCATTTCTCGGTTATTAAACTCAACTTCTACACTATAATCTCTCTGACTGAAAAGTCCAAGAGCTAAATGATTTTATTTTCCAGCAGATGATGCTATCTCCTATATTGTTTCAGATAAGATAAAAATACAGAAAAATACTCTTAAAAGCTACAGAAAATTACTAAATCCAGATGTTTACATTAATTTTCCTTCATTTTCATTCATGCCTACAATACTTCAAGGCCTTTATCCCATAATGTAATAACAGAACAAGTACATCCCCAGTTCTGAGTTTCCCTTTGAAACAAGAATATACTGCAATTATTTCTGAGCAGAAACTATGCTGCTACGAAGGACAGAAAGAATATAGACAAGGGAGAAAAAGGGGAGACAAAGAGAATGAGGAGAGCAAGAAAAAGGAAATCTCATCCAAGACTGATAAACCATTCTTCCTTATGTATTTTTTTCTTTAATTTTAACTTTAAGTATTATAAATTACAATCTTCTGTGTGACAGCTAAGAAGTATTTCTTGTCAGAATCTCAACAGTCAATATGCTTGGAAATAGTATCTTATTTTTTTTTCTGTAGAGTAATTTTAAAATCAGTGTATAATTGCCCATAAAAGAGGAAACCTCAAAGTATACCTTGTACCACAACACTTATATATACACCACATATACTTCAAATTATTATTGAAATTAATCCTCACAACAATGGTACCAACAAATATATTATATAATGCAATTCTTTGTAAATCCTGTAAACATTATTCCATTTACATGCTTCTGTGTGCCGGGTAGGTAAGTGTGGGAAATTGTTCATAAAAAAATTTATTCCTCTAAAATCTGTAGTTTAGTGTGACAAAGGTCTCTTTGCTAGAGAAATCATGTTTCTAATCTTGCAAAGCAAAAGTGTATTTCATGTCCAGCTATCATTCTTCTCTTTTTTGCCCCCACGAAGTTCTGTTTATTTACCACATCATTATCCTTGTGGCTTTCAAGCCCCTGCATTTCACTGTAACTATGCAGCTCCAATTTTATTTTCAAAGTGTTTACTTCTATCTTTATTCTGCCAGAGAAGCCTACCCACTCAGTTTCATATTGTGCCTCTATGCCTACTTGCTTTCATGCTGAACTTTATGCATCGAAATTTTTTCACTATTCCACTGTTTTATATAATATTTTACTCTGCACTGAGATCACCAAGTTTTGAGCTTAGCAAAACAAATGTGCATCAGGAATCACGGCATTACACTTCCACCATTTGCTCAAAGGATAAAGCTTATTTGTAAGATTCCCAGGAAATCTTATTTTACTTGTTTTAGGTATCTTTTTGAAGTATAAACTCTTAAAAAAAACCCCAACCCATGCATTCTTTGTACCATTCCAAAAGCACCTATAAATACTGCACTGGATTACCTAAAAGTACAAACTGTTTTGTCACAGCTAAAGCTATCCAAGCAAACACCAGGATGTAGCACAGCAGGGACACGCAGTCCCACGTACACTCGCTGCACGTCAAGGTACAAATAGCCAGGGTTTAAGTTAATTAATTGTGGTTCAAGACCTGGTAAACTGTCCTTCCTGGGAGTGCCAATAAACTCACTGGCATTTAAAGTATGTACTTCCCAGGCTGACCTTTTCAGCACATTATTTATTTTTCAGGTGTGGATTCTGAATCTCACTTTAAATCATGCTAATGTAATTGAAATCTGAGTCCTGCTATTACAAATAAGCACCAGCTGAGAACTCACTCAATATCCAAAATGAACTGCTAATTTCACATTCGTGATTCAAACCCCTGACCAAATGACTCAGGGTAGCACAATTCTACGGTGACAATTTCTTAAGTCATACTCACAATTTACAAATTAAGCTTTGAAACTGAGTAGTTATCCCAACAGGGCCAACTCATATCAAATCTGACAAATAAAATTTTGATAAAGAAAAAAGTGTAATTTCAATAACCTTTTGAAATAAGAAAAAAACATTTAGAAAAGGAAAAATACCTACCCACAGATTGTTTTCATAGTAGAAAGCATCTAGGAGCTTAACAATATTAGGATGATCACAGGATGCTAAAATATCAATCTCCACCATGTAATCTTCAAGTTCTTCTTCTGACTTAGTATCTATCACCTTTGCAGCAGCCAGAACTTTTGTTTCTTTGTTCTGAGCCTGTAAAAGAAAAGGCACAGCATACATATATATTAATTTTACCAGAAAACTGGCACTAGCAAAAAAACCCCACAAATAAGACAACTCTCTCTTGACACTTCTGTACAATTTTCCTGCCTCTAGTTTCCTCCTCTACAAGAGAATACCTGCGTATTAAAGAGGAGATAAAATCTAGTAAAAAAAAGGGTTTAATAACTTTTTTCAAGGCCAAGAAACAACAAAAGACAAGAATGTAAACCTACTTAATTCTCATCAAATTCTTTAGACCATCATCAACAGCTCCGCATAACTGCTGCCTTACTAAGATGAAGTTTTGTGTTGCTCCTCAAATACCATCTATTAACACGTGGCAAGGAGCACCACCCTCTGTTTCTGCCCTTCTGCCTCTCCCCACGTTGTGGCAGCACCGCTGTTGCCAAAGCCACGCAGAGAACCAGATCCTCCCCCAGGAAGCAGCAGGTTGCTCCTCTTCAGCCAGGGGCTGTATGCAAGCTCCCAGCTTCAAGAGCTGCCAAGCCATTATGAGTTTGTCTGGGCATTTTGCTCCCCTTGCTTCAGCAGCCTGGGAGCATCCCACAGATGGGACTCGAGGAAGGTGGGGCACTGCAAATGCTGCCAGCCTCCACTGCAGCTCACCCGCACACCAGGGACCTGGTGCTGCTGCACTGACAGGGACACCTACAGAACAAATGAAACAAGCAAAGGGAAAACAAGATTTTGGCTACCCTAGGAAAAGAAAAGGCATTTATGCTGTGCATTTAAATTTTCTTTGGCTTTTTTCAAACATAAGAAATTACAGAAAAGTCAGGTGACTTATTTAAATAGCAAAACATTTCAGAAACCAAGAAGTACTACTTATTAACAGAACGCTGCAAAAACATACATACACTCTCTAATAATTCTCTTGTAAGTTATGTTTGAAAGAATGCTCAATTCCAAGCTGCAGCAGGCTTTAACAAGAAAGTGAATTTTTCTCAAGCCATCATAAAAACACTATTTTGTCAAGTAGTGACATTTCCAGTGGTTACCTCTGAATAAAGGAAGTGCAGGACTGAAGGCTACTTTACCCATTGTATATGAAGACCATGAAGCCAAGTCCTACATTTACTCCACCGTCTTTCTGACATTCAAATGAAATTAAATGGCAAGGAGGGACACAGGCTCTCTCCAAAGCAGCAAAAGACAAGGACCTACAAGAGGAATTCCAGCTTCTGACGTGAAGCATCACAAGGTGGTTCAACCTGTCTCTGCTGGAGTGGATTGTGCATGGTCTCAAACCTATTTGGGATGATCCCAGGACAGGACACAGCAAAAATCCCAAAACCGGACCTTTGTCACCTAATGACTTTATACCACTACCAGAGAAAAGCTGGTATCATACAGCAAGTAAGAATTCTTAAGAATAATTTTGAAGGTCTAAATATTATTACTTGCATAGCTATAAATAATTCTCTCAATGTGGCAAAAGATAATAAAATATTTAAAGATAAACATTTACATTAACATTCAGTAAAACAGCAGTAACAGCAAAACACACTTATGAAGTATAGTCCCAGCTGATTAATCTCATGTTGAGGGTAAAGGTTTTCCATTACATTTCTTTTTATCTCAATATTCTTTCCAAAACAAAAAACAACCAAATCTTCCCAACCTCAATATTTGCCTTCCTATGTTTAACAACAAAGATAAGAAGTCTGTATAACATCATTTCTACTGAGAAGTTTTCCAACACACATTCTAATAATAAAAAGGAAAAGGTCTGCTTAGTAACGCAAACAACATTTGTTTTGGTTTCATGCTTTGTAGCAAAAATGAAAGACTAACCTTCCTATTCTAGAGCTGCACTCTAAATTAAACACAAAAAGTGAAACAGATGTCTGACCACAACAGAATTAGACTTGGTAGCTTTACATGTGCAGAAAAGTGGTTTTTAAAGCACCTTTCTAAAGAACTCAAATTTTAACTGTAAATGTACTTTTTTGAAGCATGCATGACCATACAATCCTCAATGCACTCTCATAGATACTTTAAAAAATAAAGCTAAAATTAATTTTTACACAAATTTGCTTACAAACTATAGAATGGCAATAATATTTTGTTTAAGTAAAACCATCTACATCAGGTAACAGATGTTACTGCTTCCAGATTCAGTTTCACCTCTGAGCTTTGAGAGGGAAATCTGCTTTGAGTAAGCTTCTACGATTTCCTCCTTGTGGCAGCTCTATTAAAACACCTCATTACAAACCATGAATTATTATGGAGACAGTGTGATTATCTTTATGAGCATCTTAACAATTATAAACAAAACAAATGTTTGCCTTTGTTCTGACTTAAAATAGTAAAATTTTGTAGGTTTAAGTGCAGACTTTTTCTCCAGCTCTTAAAAGAAAACAGCTTTACAATTAGCATATTTCCACTAGATATTTCTGAGGGCTGATGAAAAATTTTAAGTATAAATCAAGTTACACCTGAAAAAAAATTCTCTTTTAAAGTTCTTTTTGAACAAGGCATTAGTCATCTCCACCCCACAATGCACTCTATAAAAAAACACCCATCTATTTGACTTTTTGTAACATGCTCTTCTGAACTGTGTAGGAAAGGATTTTACTGCTCATGCACAAGATTTATGAATCACTGTACTGTACAGTGAAAAAAAACCTCTTTGGATTAGGAGGAACAAAAAGCACTTGCAACTTTGTGTGGGCATGTTTGTTTTCTCTAAACTTTGGCTGAAGTCTTTCTTCTTCCACAAAACACTCTCCAAAGGTCAGAGCCAGAGCAAAAATGATTGTGTAGGCACAGTCTTGATTTGCACATGGAAATTCTGCATTTCGGTACACTAACACCTAAAGTCAACCTGCCATTTATGTTACAGGACATATTTTGAAAGGGCAGAACTTCTGTGTAGCCGTAGCCCAGCAGTTTCTTCCTATATTTTAGCTCTCAACTACTAATTCAATTTATTCCAGATGCTCTGCTTAAATACATTTGATTCTGCGTCTCTGATTAAGTGACTTAAACCTCAGTCTTATGCTAAGAAATTCAAGCTGGCATTTTCAATGGTTATGTGCAGACAAGAAAGAAAGGGGTAGAAGGATTCATTAACAAAATTTGATCTTTTCAAAAGATACATACATTATAGATGAAAACCAAATAGGAATAACTCATTCCCTCAAGATCTGACTAATGCAAGATGACATGGATATAATTAACTGTTACATGCAACAACACACAAATATTGCAATCCTTTCAGTAAAACCCCTATTTGGATTATGTATAGAAGGTTACTACAGCACATTTTAACTTAAGAGAATGCACAAGGAAATAACCAGCTGTATGTAACAGCATGGTTCTTGCAATGGATGGCACAGTCTCATCAGCTGTCAATGCACAGAAAAACACACTTAATTCTAAGCTAAATACTTTGATAAAAATGGATTACAGGCTTGTATAGAATAAATCATCTTATAAATTACAACTTGCAAATGAATTTGTCTGAACCTACGTCCCTTACACTGGAATGGCAATGTACATCTAAAGCACGAAAGCGTTGTGGAAATCTGAAAACGTCTCAAGGAGGAAGAATAACCATTCCACAAAAAACCAGGGCCCACAAGCATGTGAAATTAGTGACTCCTCCCTAAAAATACTGGATTTTTGCATAGTATCATATAACTAAATATAAGTTCTAGAGGCAGAAGCTTTGTCAAGAGACTGACAGCAGAATATTAAAAGGTTGTTTAGTATCTGGGCACTAGGCCAAGAAGTTGCATATTGCCAGCCCTGGACAGCAGGGAGAGCAGAGCTACGGCTCCCGAGTAATAGGATTACAGCTCAGAGATAACACATAGCCTTTCATCTTCTGATGACCAATATGAAGTTTCAGCCTTCCTTGTGAGGAGCTGTTTCAGTTCCCTACTGCCAGCAAACGCTTCCTTCCCAACTGCGCATCTTCTCACCAATGCAGCTTTAAAAACTAAACAATATTTACAACTGAAAAAAGTTAAGTACATCCTTCACCTCTTGTTCAGTCAGCCAGGAACAAAGCTGAGATATGAGATAGAAAATTGTTCATCACCTTTCCTCCTGATGCCTGATCTCTTGTGAGATGTTACATAAACCCCACTGCATGTTTTGCAGGCAGCAAAACAAATCAATTAAGAAGCTTTTCCTTTCTGACTCATTCTTCTCAACAAAACCATACAGTCATAATCATGGATCATCAGAGTTGTCAAAAGGGGGAAAATACACACATCCCTATTCAGTAAGAGATGTTTTTCCCACATCAAAAGGTCACTTTTGTGTAAAAGTGGGATTGTCAGATCTAGCTCCACATGAATGTTCTGACAGTGCCTGGGTAATCGGTACTGAAAAGCTGGCCTTGTACAACACAAAGGCACGAGCTGTTTCTCTGAGCTACCGCCAAGCGGACATTTCAATCTTTCTTACAACATATGAATTAAGGAAAAAAAAATTGCTCTCATTTTAAATTTTAGCAGTTCTATCAAATAAAAATATAAGAAGTAGTGTGGCCTACTGAAACAACTACTTTGGACTTTTGTTTTGTCCAAGTTTCCTATACCATATTTAACCGTTGTCCTGTACATTTTGAAACTAAAAAAATCCTGCATGATTGACCACTATCAAGTGTTCAAACTTCTTTTCAAGAACATGGAAAGGTTTTCTTTTGTCAGTGAGTTTTAGAAAAGAAGTCTACCGTAGTCAGATAGGAACCATTAATTTTAACACTAAATGTTAAAAAATATAATTGAAAGTATCAGTTTGAATTCAAGAGCAAATACCTACACCTGCAATATTAAACCACAAATTTAACAATAAATCACAAGTTCAGCCAATAAAGAAGACAGCAACCTCCACAGATTTCTGGAAATTAAGATGAATCAGTCATTTCAAATCAATTGTTTTTGCAAGAATCTTCACTGCACAATGTTTGAAAACACAGTAGTAATACATGCTTTCGAAAGGAGGTAATTTCAGTTTTTTGTTTAATTATCAATATGGTTCACCCAAGAAATTAAAAACCAGTTAACTTCAGTTATACCTGCTGAAACTCGTTGATATGATGGTTACAGAAGATCTATTCAAAAGATAATGAAAGGACAGTATCTCCCAAAGAAAATGATACAACCTTGAACTACAGCTGACCAGCTAAACATTTTCCCAGCCTGCACAATGTATCACAGCTACCCTACTATCCAGTTTCTTCTACTTAAAAAGAAGTTAATTAAATTCAGTTTCCCTGTTTAGTGCCAGGGGAAAAAAAAAAACCCAACTGAAATAGAAATACAGATAAAAGTGCCTCTATTTCCTACAAGCAAATGCTGTTCCTATGAAAGTGGAGGCCAAGGTTCAAGCCTGGCTGCTGCAGCATCTTTGTGATCCTGTGGTCTGGTGCTGCCGTTGTGGCTGTGCTCCTCTGGGAGCTGTTTCCATGACAACTTCACTCTTTTAACATTATCCTTGTACTTCATACTTACTGTGGTTCTTCTGCTTCCTCCACAGTTGGTTTCTGAGGATTCCACAAGTTATTTTTGGGAGTGGTATGAAATATAATTTTCATGGATAACCTCATGTTTCCCTCTAAGTATTCTCATTAATTCTGTGGTATTTTGTGTACGAGCTAAGCAGAGTTCCCATCCTAACAGCACATGCTTTGTGCCACTGAAATTAGAAGGAATACTTATATCCATCTTTGAAAAGTACATGAGTTGTACTGGCAAATACGTGCAAAATAATTGAAAGAATCCTTTAGAGTAACCTCAACAGAGGAGAAGATTTCAGCATACTTGTTAAACATAAATACATTTGAAACACGAGTAAACAAATAAGAAAAAAAATTGCTTAATATTGGCAAGAAGAAAACAGCTATGCTGTTCTATAACAACACATCTTATTTTCCCTTCTTTTGCTCCATGATGGCTTTTATAAAAGCAACAGGGAAATCCAGCTGACAATATTGGGAAAACATTTTTAACTAAAGCATTGGGTGGTATCAGAGGTGTACATGCAAAGGAGTGGTATTTTTTTCCCAAATTCAGTTATAATAACTGTATATCCTACTTGCTAAAGCAGCATTAAAACACACAATACTGCATTACAATCAACTCCTAAACTTGAAAGGGGAGGTGTGACAAATTGAGATTTACCCCCACAGAGCTAAGCTGCTTTGCC
The DNA here is from genome assembly GCA_013400175.1 of Phainopepla nitens. Taxonomy (NCBI): domain Eukaryota; kingdom Metazoa; phylum Chordata; class Aves; order Passeriformes; family Bombycillidae; genus Phainopepla; species Phainopepla nitens. The sequence continues at coordinate 760,660 of VXBQ01014957.1, read as the reverse complement.
AGTATCTTTCCCCTGCAGAGGACACTAACAGTTGCCTGGCAGAGGTTCTCAATTTTACCCAGCAGCATTGTCAGCCCCAAACTAACTCAAAACCTCACAGGAAGACAGTAACACAGTGGACCTTGATCTTGGATTACAAACATCCTACAGTTATTTATCTGGTTTTGTTTCATTAGGGAAAAAACCAACATAATGCTTAATGCTTACCAATTTATTTTAGTGACTACAGCTTAGAATTCAGTCTATTCAATAAAAAAACCACATCTTTATTCCACATGATGTAATTAGAAATGATTCCAAGAAACAATGTTATCATGAAATAATTTTTAATTAAACCATAATTACTAACTTTAGCTGTTCACCATAATTAAGACAAGTCAGAGCTGAAGCTGTGTACAGACTGTTGTTTTATCAGAAAATTATCCCACTGCCAGGTTGAGAATTTTATTATTTGCTTTTGATAATTTTATGATTTGTCTCAGCAAAGGATTTCAAAAACCTCCAAGTCCTTCACCTGGGAAGTTTTGATTATAATCTAGCTTCTAATAATTTAACATCTGTAACAAGCTTTACTTCACTGGAGCTCAGAGGCAGCATTGCTCCTGCTAACCCCTTTTCCCAAGGAGCCATGTGGAGCTGTAAAACTCACTCTGGAGCCTTCCACAGACAGAGACACCACTGAGTCTCTTGGCTTCATGTAGCACCAAGTCATTTTGTTTACTCACACTTTGCAGACTACTGTACATCCACAGATGGACAAGTATAGATCTCTCTATAGATCTTGTTTTCATTTTTGCCCTTTCAAAAAAAAAAAAAAAAAATAGAGTGGCTCAGTCAACCCACAGTTCCTTGGAGTTAAGTTACAAAACAAAATTGGGATCTGCTTTGCCCAGAGCTTTTTAGCCAGATCAGATGCAAGATGGCTACAGCTGTTTGCTGAGCCAGCACAGCCATTCATTATGACAAAACAAGAAAAGAACAGTGCATCTAACTTGAGCATGGAAAATTCTGTCCTTCCTAACTGGATATCAACAAATCAACAAAATAATAAAGAAAGAAAAATGACAACTTTTTGGGCTTTAAGAACCCTTCAACAAAGGCCTTCTGACATGTTACTAGGGAAACTACACAGTCATAGAAATGCAATGTGGCATAGCCATTAAGTTAAAAAAACTTGCTGTCAAAAAAGTAAAGAATATTATTAAAAACTCTACATTTCATACAGAAGGAAGGCATTAAAAGAGCTACACTAAGACAATTTATTTTATGTATTCGTTGCAGAAGATGACAACCTATAACTGATGCAACTTAACTGTCATTTAAAGTGTAAACATCTTACCAGCTCAAATATATGGCCAATTTGAGAAAAGGTTCTGTATAATTTGGTACTGCAATATGAGCCATATTCAAATTTCACAATAAGCACAGCTAAATAGCTAGAGGGGAAAGATTAAATTAAACAAGATGAATGAAGCATCATCACCCCTTTTCATTCTTTGCCCTCCCTAAAATGAACAACAACTGCAGAATACTTCATATGTTTTAAGGGGAAAATGTAAACTATATAGGCAGTTTAAGATTCAGTGTTTTACAAAGAGATACAGTTGTAGCAGAGGGAAAGGATATGAGAAATACATGAATACCACACTGAAACTAGCAACAGCTCTTGCAAAACTATCAAAGCATATATTCTGTTGCTTCATGCATACTCCAGTCTGTTAAAATGAAACTTCCTCTATTTATGAAGGAGTAAAAGAAAGAAGTAGAGTAGCTTTAGAAAGTTTTAACTAAAAAAGCTGTATATCATTATCCTTCACTTTTAAGTAAAATCATTACAGAAACTAATTAATATTCTATTTATGGTATTAATGTATTTTTAAAATAAAATTTAGAATTCTAGAAGGAAGTCATTGGTTCCTTACCTACACATCTCAAAGGCAATCTAACAGAAACCAACTGCAAAGACAGCAACAACAAAGAAATCAACAGTTAAGCCAGTGTCATTCAGCTCTCTGTAACTTATTTTCAAGTCAGTCCTAACACAATAAACTTCATTAATTATAAAATTCACTCTGCTGGTATATGCTATTTAATGCTAGCATAGTCTGTGGCTTGTCAGCACTTTCTCTTGTGTTGTAAATCCTGACCATAAAGTTATATAGAACCTCAGAAGCACAAAATGAAATTTCAAAAGGTGCCTCACACAGTTTAGATAAGCTGGCTACCTTTGTGCTGCAAGTACAATATCTCAAGAGATGAGAAAGAGCCTTCTCAGTAACCATTTGGTATTCCTTCACAACTGGCTATTCAAATACCACAAAAATAGCATCCTGGGTTCTGTAAATGAACTTCATTCATATTCAACACAGTAGTGGAATATGCTGCTTTCTGATGCTGCCTTTCAGATTAACTGTTTGGTTTGTTGGGGTTGTTTTAATTGTTGAATTTAAACAACTAAGCAATTATGAAAACTACTACTCTGAGAAACTATGAATGCAAATCCTATTACTTATCAGCAGATTTCAAAGGAAACTTTAATTTAAAAGCATGCTGCTGATTATATTTTTCAAATTCTCATGTTTTATGCACTTGCTGTTTGACATTTTACTGATTAGTGTAATTTGTTCAGAGTTTACCTAGAATGCTACTGATAAACACAAATAGCCATGGGAATAATTGCATTACTTGATAAAATTATTTTTTAAAAATCCAGATAAACAAATCAAGACAAAATTCAAGTCTTTGAAAAGCTCAATTCACAAAACGTGCAAAGGAAAACCTACTGCTTTACTCAGATATTTGCAAATAACAAACTTCTACCAATATAAGGTTTTCACATAACATTGGAACATTGTTCTTCCTCTGACAGAACTGTTGAGAGCCATGGTGACATTAAAGAGTTAAACACACATGATGTTCAGGAGGAAGCACTGTTCTTGCCTCATAACAGTGTGGCAATGTTTTCAAAACTTTTCATGGAATCATGGAAGCTTTATTTTGCCCATGTCCCCGAGAAGTGATGTTGCACAGCTCTTAGGAGGAGGTCTCGTTACAGGAAAACGACTTCATCTCTTTCTTCTCCCTCTTTCTCTCATGTTTATTTTTAAATTTATTATTAGGCTGAAAGCTTTTTGAAGCAGAGGACTATCATTTGTTGTTTATTTGTACAGTGAGAGGGAATGAAGAATTCCATTCCCTTTGGAAAATTATCAAAGCCACTTTTTGCTTCAAAATACCCTACTCAGTCTAAAATTCAATTCAGTTTCTATACTTCCCTCATACGAAGTAGATTTTATGACAAAAGAAGTCTTATGAAATGTTCAATCTTTTCTAGCAGTTATTGAGCACAACTAAAGTAGAAAAGAGAATCACCACCTGAACTAAAACTGGGATCATAGGCTTATAGTTAATTTGCAGTTAAAGACATGCCTAGCATGGATATCAGTGGTGCTAAGGGGCAGAACCACTGGCTGACAAAAACACCACCAGCATTTCCCACAAGTACCTTTTTATTAGTAGTTGCTAACAGCAAAGGGCTCCTACAACAGGAACAAGTCTATTTTTTCTTTTGTCCTGACAAAAAGCATTCATCTGACATACCTTAACAACTCCAGAATATGAACATGCCACCCTTTTAGAGCTATTGAAGCCAGCGCTGGCCCTGTCCTGTCAATTTTCCCTTACACTAGCAGCAGCACTTGTCCGGCCCTCTCGTGAGCTGGCCTGGGCAGCCAAGAAGATTACATGGACAATCAGCTTTTGCGTGGCTCAGTTCCTTGAACCAGATCAACACGGGCTTGGCAAGCACCAGGCCTGTCACAAGGAAGGATGTGGGAAGGACAGCGCAGTCCCATAACTCTGCCTGCATCGACCTGCACCGTGGGAAACTGTTGTGCCAATCACGGTGAGACCCTGACACTCATCATTTCAATGTCACTCCTGTACCTACTAAAATGCATGACTTTGGACAGCAATTGTTGCTGACTGTTTCGCTTTGTAAATATCACGGTTCCACACTGTTTCAGTGCTTTTCAGGGATTCAGAATAATCTTTTTTTATATTGCACCGGTTAAAAGTGAGGCCCTATGTAGGGCCACTAAAGGCCACAAATTTACAACAGCATCAATAAACACTGAAACAAACACCACAAATAGCAGAGGAAACAAGTCTGTACATGAGCTCCTTTTTCTATTTCACTTTTAAGTGCTAAGGCCAGTGTATGGGTTTTTGTTTGTTTTTATTCAAATCAACATGCAAAATCAACAACCAGCTTACTGGGTTCTTAAGCTGGCTAGAATACCTGTATTTGCTACAAGAGACAGTCTGAAATTCGTGCTGCAGCAAAGGAGACCTTGTCAGGTACCCCAGCTATCCCTGTCAATAGGAAACTTGTCAGTATTGTTTAAATGGTGGCTTTTAAGCTTTCATGCTTTCCTTCCCAGAGAGATGAAAAACAGCAGACAAGTTACTTTTACACTTGGTTAGTACATCTCCCCTAAGAGCAAAAACTAATTGGAAAGACTGAAAGAGTAAAAATTCTTAGCTTAACTCTGAGAGTATCCATTTCTCCACATTACTGGGATGATTTGAGTTTGTTTTGGGGACAATTCCTGTTCAAACTATTCTGACTGTATTTCCCCACAATGATCACAGCTCACAGTGTGCTGTAGCTGCACAGACCTGAGCTTCTGACCCTTGACTATCCAGCAACAAAAACCAGAACTGTTTGCCTGAATGGTGAACTGGAAGACTTGTGCCATCCAAAGTTAAGCAAGTAAGAGAATGAGAAGGACAATCAAAATCATTAAAGGGTCAAGCAGCTGTCTTATAATAAGCAGATTTAAAAGGCTGGGCCTCTTCAATTCAAACAGGAAAAGCTGAAGGTGGGGCAGGAACAAGACTGAACTTTACAAATAAAAAAAGGCAGCATATGAATTGAATAAATCCTGATTGAGACAATGGTTCTGAAGGAGATGAGGGTTAACTGCAACACTTTAATTTTTGCTGAGGCACTCAATTAACATTTCTCCATGAAGGTTTTACTGCCTTTTGATTACAAAGGCATTAACTCTTTCCCTGGTAAAATACTATTTAGAAATACAACTTTAAAATTTTTCTTCTATAATGCACAATCTAGATGTGTTAGAGAAAACCTTTGATTTTACACCATAAATGTGTTTCAGGAGAATCATTATCTAGGAGATAAGAAAGAATAAAATCCTGTGCAAAAAGTCTTGCCAAGTTATTACACTCTCATAGACAATGTTACAGTACCTTTCCTCAGAACTCTCTCTGAATCACAGCTATGACTAAACATTTCTAGAGACAAAACCCATTTCCTTAAAGTCCTCCTTCAACAGGGAAGTCTCAGATCTAAAATGCTATTCAAAGAGATATGAAGAAAGCGTAGGGACAGTCTTCTCCCAGCTCATTACTAAATTAGATGAATTAAAACCCAGTTCTGCCTTAAGATGGGGATTCACCATTGCTCCCGTACCATGTAAACCAATTGTGATCCAGGCACAATTTCAGCTCTGGGGTAATGGTTTTCCCACAAAAAAGCTTCACTTTCTGTTCACCCACTCATTTTGAGTAATTGCATTATGGCAACTTCTGAAAAACTTTATTATTTTCAGGAAGAATTATTTATTCATGATGGCATCCTTTCTTTTCAAATCTTCTGAAACAACAGACAAATTTTCAGGATGGGCACTTGAAGGTAACAGTCCTCTACAGTAATAAGATATTTAGCAAATTTTAAACACTAATCAAGAAATTGATTTGACTATTGCAGTATGGTCTTACTTTTTCACTTTATGTTCTTCTCCACAGAAAATTAGGTAAAATTTGAAAATCATATCATAGAGTAGCATGCCTCAGGTAGTCAGAATATTCTTAAAACTATATTTTGTGTGGAATTTGATTCAAGCTTAAGTCTGGATTTGAGCAAATTTTTGCTCAAAGTTATAGGCAATCACCTAATCAGAAAATCATTAAAATATAAACATCCAAGGTAGAGGGGAAATACTTTGTGTCTCACTCTTACCTTCCAAATCACCATTCACGCTTAGCTGCCTTACATTAATCTCTCTACATACACACATGCAATCCCACAAAATACTGAAAAATCCAGTCTTAATCCAAAATAGTTAGAAAATAACCAACAAAACAAGGACAAATCTATAACTTTAATATTGTAACTTGCTTTTACATACATTAAGAACTCCTTGAAGTAAACCCCATATCCTCCTAAAACCAAATATGGTAGTTTCAGCAGGTGAATTAAATATTAAAAGAATTTCACATTACCATTGTATTGCCTTTTTTTTTTTTTTGCTTTAGGTAAATCTTCTGCTGCACATACTTCAGTTGGTTTGGGTCATGAATGTAGAGCATATTCAACAGAAAATCTGAAATGCCAGTGGAAAATTAACATTTCCAGTAGAGCCTTCATTTTCTGTTGAAGTGTAAATACCATTACAAATGGTTTGAGGTAGCCTACTAGCTTTTACTGAATATTACTTAGACAATTTTTATTGCCTGACATCCTTCAAATATATTCCGAAAGTACTGGGTCTTCCTTCTCTCTAAAAAAAAGTTTCTTCCCATTTGTGAGGGGAGAAACTGTTTCCACACGACATATTTGAGATATATCTGAGACTTAAAACTTCCTTCAAGGATTCCATGCTGTAATCATGTTATAAAATCATTAAATATGAACTAGAAGGGGTATTTTAAATAGTTTTGGAGAAAAATTAAAAACATCACATTTTTCACCCTGTGCTATTAAATCAGTCTGCTTTCTGTGCTATTAATTCTGTCTACTTTGTTTTCTAACTGCAAACTTCATGGTTTTTCCATCACTAAGCAGAGAAAACTGGAACAATCCAAACAGTATCAAAAGAAGAAACAGCAAAAGCATTGTAGCTGAGTAATTTGGCAGCTACAGTAAAATAAGACAATAGGCAAAAGAGGTGAGACACTATGAATTTGTCAACTCTGTGTATAATCTGAATATAATTAAAGGTTATTGGGGAAGCACAAAGAAGCAAAGACTGAAAAAGTATTTATAAATGACACATCAGCCACCAGGGTCTCAAGGAATGTATTTAAAATCTCAAATCAGAGAGTTTAATTACAGACTCCTCTTGAACACAGACGCAACTGCCACTGAAGGAAAATGATGTTTACAATCTTAGGAGATTTTCAAAACGTGGGTCACAGCCCATGAAACATGGAATTCATGAGTGCATTCAAACAACAAAATAAAATAAAAAGAAATCCCAAACTGGGGATTGGGATATTTGCAAATACAAACCCAACAAATTGTTTCTAAAATATTATTTACAGGGTGGTCAAAACTGGAATTTGAGTCATTACCAAAAGAAACGTTTCAGTATTGCTCTGCAACACTGGCATTTATTACTTCTTGGAGGATTGTAATTCTGGAGGACCCTTCCAACAATTAAAGGTTTAACCACCCGGTCTACAAAACCGTTATCAAACTCCAAAACCCCACAAACTACCTGCCAAAACCTATAGCAGAATTATTTAATTAAATGCACTGCATGTAACATAAGATAGAAGAATTATTTCACCAAGTCAGAACAGCTGAAAGAAGCTTCATTCTGCAATCTATTTGACTTGAAACAGTCACATTCAGCTTATGCCTGAAATCTGAAATTTTCCTTTCCAGACAAGAAACCACAGTCCAAATAGTTACACAAACAGTTAGCTAAGAAATTTGATATATCAGATGACATTAAAAAAAAAAACCAAAACAAAAGGGAACTTAATAAACATTAATAAAATCAAAGAATGATTTCCTATTTACTTAGGGTTTCAAACAGTTTACATAACTATGCTCACACCTTGGAAAAGATGACTGCCTTACCAAGAACTCATCATAAGCATTCTATAATTATCCTCCACAAACTTGTCTGCAGTTTTAGTTCCAAATACAACAGGCAGACAATATATTACTCACAAGTTAAGTATTGTGATGCTGATTTCAAGCCAAGTGATGCAAATATGTCCAAAAAGTGAGATACATGCTATGCTCCTTTTGAATGTTTCCTTGCTACAGACAAAAAGAAAAGTAATAACAAGAAGCCATTTCATCAAGAAAGTTATCTCAGCCTACATTTTAGAGATGACTTTGTGGCACTACCATTTTCTCAGAAAATTTAGCTGGAGTGACAATAGGTGTAAAGGGCTCTGTAAAGCTTTACCCTTGACAGATTTCGCAGAGTTTAAAACAGTAACACTGCCTTTTCCTTATCTGCTATCTTCTAATTAGGCTGAAACTGAAAAAGTGTGAAAATAAACATAACACTGTAGGGCAAGTCACCAAGCTGATCAGCAAAATTACCATCGTTTGCCTTCTATGACCTGACATGCATCCTTTTTCATCATTCTCAGCAGCCCTATGATACTCAGGCTACTTTTACAGAGATTACTGTTCATAGCAAACTTTAAGTAAAGTTTTAGTTCTATTTTACTTAGACTAAATATTTAAAATGTCATATTGGCATCTTATACATTACTCTCTTGAGAGTAAATCAACTCTCATATCTCCTCTATCTACTAATGCCTCAATTGCTAAACAAAACAACATAGCACTTAAGAGAATATTATTAATTCAGATCTCCTGAGGGCAACAGCACCATTTTAGAGCTCCAGTTTAATGAGAGGTCAACTTACATAGTCAATTATGAATGAAAATAAATTAGAAGAAAACGTATTTGGTATAGCAAACAATTTTAATCAAAATTGCCAAGAGTTCCACACCACCAAATCATTCTTCTGTATTGAACTTCAATTTAGAACATTTTCACCTGCTATTTCTTTCCAGGTCTGGGCTCATGGCAGAGTCACACATGAAACTTGTTTGTGAAACACCGTGTTTGACTGGAAACTTTCAAATATGAATTGATCTTCCAACTAGTACCAAACATGCAGGACTTCAGACAAACTCAAGCAACATCCTTCCAGAGGGAACTCTATCATTCATAAAGGAATGTCCACGAAGTTTCAACAGCTCTACCAAATTCTTCTAAAGAATTAGTGGAACTAATGACACCACGTAAGTAAAGAGTAGAAAAAATACAGCCTATCTGTGCTTCAAGCTCAGATATTAAGTAAGTGGTCAAAATCTGTTCCTGGGATTCCAGATGTAAAAGATATCCACCCTAGAAAGCAGCATGGTACATTACTATCATCTGGATAACTTCAAGTTGAAATATCCAACTGCAGGAATTTAGAACAATGTGTTGTAAGACCAAAGAAATTAGAAAGTGTAAATCCTCCTTGCTCTGTCCTTAATTTGTTTAGTGACTAATTAATATATTTTCTAGGATTGGAAAATAAGTTATTATGCTAGTGGTACACAAAAAAAAGTACTTCTAAGCAGCTACCAGCAGTCTGTTCATATTTAAAGGAATTAAGAACACATAATCATTAAATGATATAATTAGTCCAGTCATTTTAAATGACTAGTTAAAAATTCTATTTTTCTGCTGGTACTGGCCACTACTCCCAACAGAAGTAAATATGAACACCTATTGTAGTTATAATTTTCAGAAGATAATGCAACTGGTAATGCTGTTCACTATGACTATCATCAGCTTGCACAAAATTTCTTCTCTGAACCTAAAGAAAAAACAATTTTTTTTTAATCAAGCACCAGTTAATTGCTCAGAGCTGGAAAACTTGTGCTAGTAACTTCATACAAAGTTTCCATTTCATTTTCTGAACTCCTATGAGAATTTTGTATACACATTGCTTCCAACACCTCTAGATGCAGTATAATGAATGATATACTATAAAGGGGGAGAACAATCCAGTTCAAAAAAGAAGCAGGAATGAAATTCAAAGCCAGGCAAGTCCAAAGGATTCCCTAATAATAATTAAAATATATATACACTATATACTATCTCTATATGCACACACCATATAGAGATACTCTGTCTTATATTGTATAGTGCCACATATGTTTCACCTCTACAGAATCTGCTACCACAGAAGACTTAAAATTAGTACATTTGTGCAGATGGTACCCATATTAATCATAATCATGGCCAAAAGTACATTAATTTCTTGGAGGAGTATCCTCTAGTAAAGGGCTCAGAGATGACAACAACTAGACACTATGAAGATGCCTTTCTGCAATGTAAGTCTTCTATATGAGTGTACAATATTCTTACTGCCAAAAGAGGCTGGCAAATTTTACTGAAGTATATGCCCAAGACTTTATTAAATTCAAAAGGTTAACTGAGGAAGACAAACATCATTAATGAAAATGCAGATATCTGTAGCAAGAAAGAGCCACAGATCACATCAGGCATTTGAGAGGTCTATTTTCACATCATCTGGACATGTACTTCTGGGAATTCAGAAAGTAGTTTAAAGCTGATCAAAGTCATTAACACACTGATCTACCTCAAAGCAATGTTTACAATGTGCACAGAATTGTGATTTGACACAACAGGGTACTAGAACACACAATACAGCAAGATGATATAATAATGTAACTACTTTCTAAAGCACACTGATTATCATTACAATAAGAGCCCATGTTTTTTTCAGGGCACTTAACCTGATCAAACCAAGAGCCGTTTCAAGCTGTCCCTCTTGTGCTTTAGGGTTTGTGTCTGACTGCCAAATTTCAAAGTTGAAATCAGCCTCCAGTGCTAATATTATGCATCTCCAGTGTCTGTCAGAACTCTAGCAGTCCACTCAGTAATTCTAAATAATCCATGAAAAGCACATAAAAGATATTGGAAAAAAATTCTATCATCAGGAAACTCGAAATTCTCTTCAAGGGCCATCACCTGACCCTGAAGTACTGCAAGGATCTATAAATTGTAAAAGGACAGAAAACCACACCATTATTCATTAGCCAAGAGCAAAAAGAAAACAGCCTAAAAGTGGCCTCTTTGAAGAGCCTGAAAAGGGCCAGAATAAATAGTCCTACATGGCTATAAACCTTTGCCATCAGTAATCTGCAGTTACAGAGCTCCTCTGAGCACAAGAGACTTGCAACAGCGATTGAAACAGAGTAGTTCTAAAAATCACTTAGAAGTCTGTGAATACCAGTGTATGAATTGTCAGAACTCAAAAAGCCTAAGAACGCTGCAACAAACAGCTTCAAAGGAAATAAGCTCTTCTAGAAATTTGGCTAAGGTAGTAAAAATAATAAGCAAGATCCTTGTACTTGATTGCAAAGAAGGGGAATGAATCACAAGTTTTCAACGCCCTTAAGACTTCCGTACACAGAATTAATTATCACTGGACAGCATTTTTAAGTAAATAATTTAATCAGCGAGGCTTCCCAGTACTGTCAGAATCATTTAGAGTTGTTTTTGAGTTTTTATTTAAATATTTGACACTTTGTTCAGAAGATCAGTTACACAACTAAAACAACTGCTCCTCTATGGGAAATGATAGCATGTAACCAATCTAACCTACTTTTTAGAAATTCAAAGTATACAAAGGCTTATTTATATGGCAATTCCATTTTAATATCCATCTGCCAAAATGCTGTCAAACACAGATCCTAAGATCTTAAACAAAGGCAAATGTACTTTTGGCAAATGTAATTGATATTAGGATGATGAGGGGGTTGGCAAATAAAACAAAATCCATTACACAAAATGAAAACCCCAACCCCCACACTTCCATTACCTAAAGACAAAATCTTCAAGCATTCTTGACAGCTTTGTTCTGGCTTATAGTTTTAAATTCAAAATCTGAGAAGGAATTGAATATCTATTCCTGCAGCTTCTCATCTGAGGTGTATATCCATGTAAGAACAACCTAACACCTATCCTGCTTTCCACACTGTTTCTTGGGAAGCATGCTCAGGTGCAGGAACTCAAGTACAGTTTGTATCTGTGTGTAAGCCTCCTTCTCAAACTAGATGGAAACAAAAATGCTGATGAACATATCCAGTAACCTACTTCTTTTTTTTAAATGGGAATTTTTTTCCAGGAATACTGCCCGTTAATTCTCATAAGGGCCAACTTCAACAAGTTGACCAGAGTAATCACACGTGCAATTCTGTCTACCATCAATTTCAACAGTGAACTCTGTCATTTCAGCCAGAAATAAATCTCGAAGTGAAAAATGACATCCAAGTGGAAAACGTTCTCCTGTTTGTGTACAGAGTACACTGAAATACAAATTTTACCAGCTGCCTTGCTCAGACACCTTCCTCAACTACTACTGCTGATACAGACATGCCTACAGATGAAGTGAGAAGAGGTTTGGGGATGGGAGGGGAAGTGCACGTGGGGGAGGAGGAAAACACATTTAGTATTATATCTGAGGTATATATTCAGAAAATGGGAATCAAATCTCCACGAAGAAGCTCAAATTCAAACTTTAATACTCTGGAAGCGCTGTTATGATTTCGTGGTGAGCAAGCTTTATGATAGAGCAACTTCAGACACATTCCCAGCCATTAAAAAAAAAAAAAACCCTGGAACTCTAATCTTCAAAAATGACATGAGAACCACCATCCAGACTGTGTATTACACCAGCATCTAAATAAACTCGATGTTCTTAATATAGAACACAAATTATATTGACACAAATTCCTTGGGTGAAATGATCCCACCTAACATTCTGAACTAATGTGGCACTTCTGCTCAAATTTACAAACAGGTGATATCACCACAGTACAACAGAACCTAAAATAATTTCTACCAAAAATAGCACAAGTTTCATGAGTACCCAGATTTCATAAACTCTCAAATGCAGCACTCTAAATATAAATGTTTCTTGACCGAATTAGCTCTCAGAAACACTGTAAATCTCATGCTATTTTTTCTTAGTCTCCAGAACCTGCTCCAGAGCTTCAATTCATGTCAGTTTCCAATTCTCTCATGCTTATCCATCAGGATGTTTTTTCCCCACTATCACTAAACCAAACATGGAGCATTAACACCTTTTTAGAAAGAGGCAACGTTGCTGAAGATTTGCCTGAAAGCTAAAGTCTTGTCAAACACCAGCAGGTTTGTATCTATGTCATTGTAGTCTACTCGGCTTGATAAATTCTAGATAAGCATCCTTAAAAAACCTACTTGTACCAGTACACTTAAAGATTTAAAAGAGCAAACAACTGAGAGAAGTTAGGAGATCCAACACATGAATTCAGCCACAGAGGGAAAGCCAAGAGAACACAGCTATTTAATTCAACTCCACATGGAATAAGATGGGAGAATATCCATTAAAGCGACGACAGTCTGGCTTTGTACACTACACGTGAACACAGAAGTCAATTTTACTTTCATGGGCTTCCTTCCGTACAGAGAAAGAAAAACAAAAAAAAGTGTGAACTTCAGAACTAAGAAAATACTGTCTTTGTGCAGTCGGAAGCCATAGTGCACACGAGTCCCAAAAAAACCCAAAACACAGAGAAGTGAGCAATCCAGTAGCGGGCAGGGTGGAGCAGAAGGCGGGACAATGACCTAATAGGTCTTTTCTATCTTTAGTTTCACGAGGCCCGGCGGCCGAGAGGCGCCGGGATCCCCCAGGCTCTGCCCCGGCCGCGTCCCCCCGCAGCGCCCAGCGCCGCAGCCCGCTTCTCCCGAACTCGGCGCTGCCCGCAGGACCCCCGCGCTGAGGCAGCGGGCACGCGGGAGCCCGAGGCAGCGCCGGAGGCAGCGGCAACGCTCGGAGTCATTTCTCAGCTATGAGCAACACCGGCGACCCGCGCTGCCGCCCTTACCTTGAACACTTTACCGAAGGCACCATCGCCCAGCTCTCCTATGATTTCCCAGAACTCCTCAGGGTTCAAATCCCTCTTGACGTGCTCGTATTGTTTCTTCTTCTTCTCGCCGCCCAGCTTGAAGATCTTACGAAAGTTGAAGAAAGACATTTTGGCCGCAGCCGAGGCACGGGGCGGGTGGCGGAGCCCACTCAGCCCGCCGGGAGCACCTGGCGCGGGCGGTGATGCCGGGCGCGATTCCCACGCGGAGACCCCAGTCCCGGCGTGGCCCGGCAAGCGCCGTCACCGCCGGGCGCTGCGGGGAGACAACTGCCCGCGATGCCCCGTACGGGGCGGGCTCGGCGCTGCTCTCCCCGACGGGCTGGGCGGTCCCTACTCGGCCGGGCCGGTCACCATCGCGGCAGCAACAAGTGCCGGGCTCCTTCCTCGGGACGGGCGGCGGCGGAGCCGGGGGAGGGGTCACGGCTCCGCTGGGAGGGGGCAGCTGCTGCGCGCCGGGCAGCGGGGAGCGGTCACG
>VXBQ01014957.1:694599-746274 GCA_013400175.1 Phainopepla nitens | reverse complement strand
TGTCGGGCTCAAGATGGAGGGGGCGCCCCCGCCCCCCCCCGCCTCAGAGCGGCGCGGCTGCGCTGGCGTGGGGACCGAGTGCTCGGCCCTCCCTCTGTCCTGCTTCCCTTCGGTCCGCCGTGTGCCGCTACGGCACGGCGTGCGGCAGAGCGACCCTTTCTCCTCTGCTCCCGGAGGACACCCCGCGCCTGTCTCCCTGCTGTCCCGTGCAGGGGGGCAGTCCCCAGCGCTGTGGCAGAGGGTGATGTTCTCTGGGCGGGGACAGCTTCCCCTCAGCGCTGGCTGGTGCCCCGAGTGCCCAGGGGCCCGCGGGAGCCGAAGGGCCGTGAGGGGCTCCCTGTGTGAGCAGGTAGTGCTTCCTGCGGGGCTTGGCCCTGGACGTGGGGCTTTGAGGGAAGTGTTGATAGCGAAATACGACGCTGGAGGACTTTTTCTTTTGTTTGCGGTACGGTGCTGTCCCTAGACCTGCTATGGGTTTATCTTCTGTCATAGCAGGGTGTGATGTTCTTGTGCTGCCCGTTTGGTATCTTCGGTATCTTATTTAATCACTGGGACAGGCCTGAATTTCCTTATCTCACAACCTTCTCTTCCCACAAGTGATTCCTTCCTCACCCTGAAGTTTAATAGTATTTTAATAGTTGTGTTGTGTACCTGCTACCAAATGTGGGGCGTTTACTCCCGTGAAGGCGAGGGGCGTTCCCGTTGCCTGGATTAGGGGCGGTTAGCAGGGATGGGGACGCAGCTTGGGCCGGGAACGGCGGGAGGTCGGTCCAGCAGCAGCTGAGGCGATGCTGAGGCCTCCGAGACCTCTGACAGTGCCACAGACAGCCAGGGAAAAGCGTGTAATGCCGTATCCTCGTATGAACCTGAGTGCCTGCAGTTGCCATGAACTTAAGCTGCGTGATGAGCTTCTAAAGATCAAGCCTCTCGTGCGCATCATTCCCCAGACCATTTTATTAGCGTGACAGTGGTTTGCTATATAAGGACGGTAGTCCGTGTGTAAATTCAGTAATAATAATGAGGCATTGAGATGCCCCTGACACAAAGCGTTTATGAATCGAACAGCAGTGTTCTGTCATGAGTCAATTTCTTTAAACTGTATAAAATCAGTTTCATGGCTAGTCCCACCCTACGAAGAGAGAGCCTTTCAAGTACTCTTGCTAAACTGATTTGTTGTAATAATTAGCGTTTGTTTTTCAAAAATTATATTGGGCTTTGTGGATTCCTTGTACTGACAGCTTGGCTGCAAAAGGTAAGACTGTTAAGGAGGGTGTTAAAAGCAAGACTGTTTATGTGTGTGAGGGAAAAACCAAGAAACAACTGCAATCCCACAGGAGCTGTCTTCTTGTCTGTGATCTGGCTGGCTGGCTCCACCTATTAATTCATATCCAAGTTGCATTCAGATAGTTTGAATTAAATACAATAATAGAACGTTACCAGCAGCAATTTAGCTTCTGATGTTTTAAGTACAATTTCTTTTTCCTCTCTATATTTTTTTGCCCCTTCAGAGGGGGTGATAGCTTTGATTTAGTTGTTAAAATACAATGATAGCTTAAATAATAGTTTTTGTTAATATTTTTAATTGAGTATTTTGGTTGTAACTTGCTTTCTCTTGGATAAAAAGTGCTTTGGGACTAATTTCTGTAGGTTTATTTAAACTGGCTGATAAAGGATGGGGAAAAAAAAAAAAATCCAAAGCCACGGCATGAATTCCTTGTATTTAGGCAGGATTATCTTTTCTTTAGCCTCAGGGTTAATGGCAGTGAAGGGGGAGGAGTTATGTGTGAATGTTAGAGTTTGTAATAACTGAAAGAAATGCAAGACTAAAAGAAAATTGTCTAAGTTATGTGTGAACAAGAGAAGCTGGGATGGCAGGGCCTGGTTCTCAGCTCTGCTGCTGAAGGTTGGGCTGGGCACAGTTGACACACAGCTCCTCTGTCTCTGTCACTTTGTGGGTGACACAAGAGCCTCCCTCAGAGCAGAGCACCCGTGCCACCCTACCGAGGACTGAATGTTAGCAGGTGCTGCCTGTGTGTTGCTTTAGGCTTGTATAAACAGAGCCTTCCTGTTCCAGGGAGCTTTTAATTCATATAACATTAGAAATATAAGATGAAAGTCTGGCACAAGAAAGGAGCAATTAATCTGGTGATAAGGCTTTGCTTTTAACTTTTTCTTTCTTACTCTCGAGCAAGTAATTCAAGATAAAACCAGGATATATGAAAAGGAAAACTGTGACTCCATCTCATTTTTTCCCTTATTCTTTCGCTCTGCAGCTACAGCTTGCCACTCAATCCTGAAAATAAACTCCAGAAGGTGAAGGTTAAGTGCTAGTAGCAAATCCTTCCCAATTTGCTGTGACTTCCTGGTTCGGAGGAGGCTGTACGAAGTCTGGATTTTGTGTGTGTGGTTTTTTTGTTCCCGATGGCAGGAGTTTTTAGCAACTGTAAATGTTTCCAGATGGTAAGGATAAAAAGGTAAAAGTGAATTATACTAAAATTTCTCTTTTAGGAATTTAAAGCAATGCTTTTTGAAAACTCATTGCTTCCTTTAAGTGTCAGAGGAAGATGTTAAGGTAAAGATCTTAAAGAACTATCTTGACTGTGCATCAAATATACTGACTTAAAATAGCTGTAAACTCTTTATGGCAATCTTTCTCATCTCTTTGTGAATTAGAAGTCTCCTTTATACTTTCTGCTGCTTGATAGCACCATCCTTTCTCATTGCTCAATCACTTACACTTGCCACTGTTCCTAACTCCCTCTTTGTTTCTTTTGAACTGCTCCAGTTTCTCTTAATTAAAAGTAAACACTTCAGAAATTTTGTTTGAAACGTGTTCTTCACAGCATATATTGCCCTTTCACTGCAGTCCTACATTCTGTCTTCAGTTCTTTCAAAATATTTAATGGTTTATTTTTATATTGTCTTGGCTTTCTGTCTGCCTACGCTTTCACTGATCTCCGGAATTCTTTCTGGTGATTGAGCTCATTGAAGTGCTGTAAGGTCACAGGTGGCTTGTTTGTGGTTAAATCTGAAGTGTAATTCTTGTTTCATCTGTCTTAATCTGTCTGTCACCTTTGGCACTCAGCACTGTCCTTTCTGTTTTCTTTAATCGATGTGCCCTGTGTTTTTATTGATATTTTCCAGTTATGTGGTGGCATTTTTTCGTAGGCTCTGCCATTTCTCCTCTGATCTGTTCCCAGAGTTGACGTTTTGTGCTGTAGTGGGCCCATTTCAGTTCTAAGCACCGGTGTAGCTTCTAGATCTGTCCAGTTAACCCCGTGCAGGGGGGTGATCACAGGCCTGGTCCCGTGGCCACACTTTCTGATACAAGCCAGGGTGCTACTGGCCTTCTTGGCCACCTGGGCACCTCTTGGCTCATGATAAACTGCTTTGGACCAGTGTCCCTGGCTTCTTTTCCTCTGGGCCACTTTCCAGCCACTCTGTCCCTGCCTGTAGCCCTGCCTGGGGCTGCTGTGACCCGAGTGCAGGACCTGGCACTTCCCCTCATTGAGCCTCACACTGCTGGCCTCACTCATTGATGCAGCCTGCCCAGATCCCTCTGCAGAGCCATCCTGGCCCCCGGCACATCAGCCCTGGTGGCCAGCCTGGTGCTGTTTGTGCCGTGACTGAGGGTGCCCCGGGCAGTCACTGACAGAGGTGTGGAACGGGGCTGTACCGGCTCTGAGCCCGGGCAGTCACTGACAGAGGTGTGGAACGGGGCTGTACCAGCTCTGAGCCCGGGCAGTCACTGACAGAGGTGTGGAACGGGGCTGTACCAGCTCTGAGCCCGGGCAGTCACTGACAGAGGTGTGGAACGGGGCTGTACCAGCTCTGACCCCCGGGCAGTCACTGACAGAGGTGTGGAACGGGGCTGTACCGGCTCTGAGCCCCGGGCAGTCACTGACAGAGGTGTGGAACGGGGCTGTACCCAGCTCCCCGGCCCGCCCATCCCCGCAGTTCTGTGGGCAGCAAGGCGAGCCCTGTCCGGGCCGTGGGCTGCCGGCCTTCCCAGGGGACTGCCGGCCTTCCCAGGGGGCTGCCGGCCTTCCCAGCAGAGTGCTGTGGGAGACGGTAGTGAAGACTTTTCTGAAGTCCAGGTGGACGACACCCACGGCTTTTCCCTCATCCGTTGGCTGCATCGTGTGGTCGTTGGTCAGGCAGGACCTGCCTTCCCCAAAGCCGTTCTGGCTGGGCCTGATCCCTTGGTTGTCCTGTATGTGCTGCATATACAGCACTCCTAAAGCCTTTCTAATAAGTGTACCTTTGACAGAGCTGTGCCTTAGAGACTTCTCTTTCGGCTATGCAGAACAAGAAAGAGACTTTGTTTTGTACTCGGTATTTTATGAGCTTTTATGATAGGAGTAACAGGAATAGTTCAGTCATATATAACAGAAACAGGAAAAAATTCTATTACCACAGGTTGGACACTTGAGAGCTTGCCATATCTCAGCCAGAATCAATGCTCAGGCTCCTACCAGTAACCTGGGTATACTACTATTTATTATTTATTAAATGGTGTGGGTTTTTTTAATGCCTTACTGCAGGACCAGTTAATCTAAGAATTGCCATAGAAACATGTGGCATTTGGAAGCTTCAGCATATAAGGGTATTACTTCATGTTTGCAATAAAGAAAAGCATTGAGTGTTAAAATGTTTAGGAATAGGATTGATCTAATTTTGGCTTCAGAAAACTCTGTTTAATCTAAATTTACCATACTTTTTCAGCAGTCAGTGGGGAAATGTGTTTTCACAGGGCAGTACACCTTCTCCATTTTAGATGCTTATCTTTATCACAGTATTTGACTGTGTGAGGTGAGTTTTCCTGACACATAATGGGAGTTCTTCCTACCTATGGAGGCACCACTGCCAGCAGAACTCTTGGACTGCATTTCTCTTGATGTCAGCAACACTTCTGGGAATGATGACAGAGCAAATATAAAAATTGCCAAAATACCTGAATGTTTCCGAGTAAACCTGTGATATTTTATTGAATAGACTTTATCTGAAATTAAAAGGCAGAAAAAAGTGCAATAATATAAATATCAAAATTTGAATAAGGATCAGGTATTTCAACAAATAGTACAAGAATATTTCTTGGAAACATGGCATGTCAAAAGCATTCAAGTTTTAATGTATTGACTTTACTGAAGCTATAGCAAAAAAAAATTTTTTTTTTCTTATTACTTCCAGTTGATCTGCAAGAAAACCCTCTTCAAGACTGATATTCAGAAATAGTCATATCTTGGTAGGGAGTGAGAAGCAAACCTCCCATAAAGATTCAATGGAACACATCAAGAACTTGAAACTTACATAGCTGATTCTCTTTGATTAACTGACTAATGCAATTAAGAACTTCAGGTCCTCATGATAAAGCTTTTCACGAAGGCTGCACACTTTTTGGTTTGCAGTTAACTCAAAAAGCTCCTTTTATAGGAACTTTCAGTTATATTAAAATACTAAGCTGCACTGGTGGACAGTTGCATTTTTTTTCATACAGTAGTTAGTCTAATACAGGTTCTCTCCATATTGTGATGACTGTAACAATCTTTCACAGAACCACACAGGACTAAGCCCATCTAGAACACTCTTTTTTTTTTTTTTAAATAATGGTAGCCTTTAAAATACTACTACTCTTAGCTAAAATGATGTATTCCTTCTAACAATTTTAATAATTTGAGGTTATATTTCGTTTGAAATGAGATTTATTTGATCAAAAGTGTACATGAACACAAAAGAAATTATTTAAAACTTGTGGAGCCCCCTCCATCTGATGGATATTGGAAGCATTAGTTAAGTCACATGGAAGCCTGTCTTGCAAATGCTGCACCATGGTTGCCTTTCCTCCAGATGCTAATTAAACCTTTTCCTCTTGCGTAGCAGTCACGAGCTGATTTGCTCTTTTTGTTTGTGGCTTTCAAATTTGCATTAGTTCACATAGTAGCTAGGATTAGAAATTTATTAAGGGATAAAGATAGCTTTGCATCTCAGTATTGCTCTCAGTCAATACTGGCACAAAAAATGTCTGAACAAAAAGCCCACATGTATTGCTGCTTTTCTTTCTGTAAATCCTGATTTTCTTTCACTGTTTCCCAGGAGCTTTTTTTTTTTTCCAGAATGGACTTTGTGTTCTCTTGTGATCCTGATCATCTCTGGAATCATGGGACCAAATAACTTGTTCTGTAATATGAAAATTAATTATGTTTTAATCTGAGCTTTTTTTTTTTTTTTTTAATATGGCTGGCTGGCCATCCATCAGACCCAATCCTCGTTATGTAGTAAGCATAACCAGGAAGCTTATTATGCCTTCTACAATTACTATTAAAAATATACCATTCTATCAAATAGTGAACATTCCCTACATGCACAATAAAGGAAAATTTGACAAAAAGGTAACACTAAAGACTACTGATTTTCTAGTAATATCCCCAAAAAAGAGACATTGCAGTGGGATAATATTGTAGATATGTCTACTAGCAAAAAAGAGAAATAACATAGAATGTGAGATACCAACTGTTTGTTAATGTAAAGCTAGATTTTAAAGTGTTAAATTATTTTACTGAAAAAGAACCAGCAAAGTTTTTAACTGCATAATGTTATTTTTCTATTACAACTATGTTTGTAGTAATTTCTATTTGTACAATGTTCTTCTCTTTTTACCTAGAAAATGAGGCAAAAAAAATAGTTGACTGTGTTGTAGAGTTTGGTTTTCTGTAGTATCTCATCTTGGTGCAGCAGCAATGAGTGGAGCTGCAATAGTATGTCAATTGTTAAGGCAAACAGCAGCTATTGTGTGCCCAACAATAGTCTGTGCAAACTTTGGGCACTAGCACTTGCTTCTGACAGCACAGAGTACTGTGATGTGATGCACTTTTTGTCTCAAGTGCCCTGAAATGTTTTATTTTTTTACAGAAGGGATCTTTAATAGCTAATCCTCAAAATTATGTTTTATAGTACACTGTGTGATATTTATGGATTAAGTGAAAAAAGCCCATTACATTACATGGACTGAATTGTAGCAGAAAATAAAATTATTTACTTGAAAAATAATTCCTGTGGCATCTGACTGAGCACTAATATATCTTTCTTAATAGAGTATATAGGAGTGACTCCTTTCCAGAGCATAAGGTAGGAAATGGCATTTATTCAAATTCAAATGCAATTAAGGAGACACTTAAATTAGTTTATAAAAGGCTGTTGGTTTCTTTACATACCAAGAAGTCGGAAATAGTAATGGCTTTATCATATTAGCTGTGACAGTGATTCATGGAAGAAGTTACAGCCACAGTCATCACAGAGGTTTTTTTTTTCAACAATCCAAATAATGTTCTATCCATTTATTGCCTTTCAATGGAATTTGGAACAAGTTTTTAAAGATGGGCAAAAATCATTACTAGCTGCCTTTTCTCCACAGGGAGGGCATTACTGAAGATAGTCATGCTGCAGGATAGGAATGCTTGCCTCTAGAAATTGAGTCAAACTTGTGGAGTTCCCAGGCACAGTAGCCTCAGAAAGCTGTTAACCAATGCTTGCCACTTCTGTGCAAATTTCTGAAATTTGAAAATGTTCATTCAGGAAGTTACACTAAATCTGTGTTACACTGCTAAAACAGAGTAGGAAAGCTAACTGTGTTGCCTTAAGCCAGGGTGAAGTAGGTTTTATTCTCTTTTCTCTGTTAGTTAATTCCTTTGTGTTGTATCAGTAAATTACAGAGTCACGGAGTGGGTGAGGTTGGAAGGGTCCAAACTCCTGCTCAAGCACATTACTGAGGATTCTGCTCAGATGGGTCTGGAATGTCTCCAGAGAGGGAGACTCCACAGCCTCTCTGGACAATCTGTTCCAATGTGTGGTCACCCACACAGCACAAAAGTTCTTCCTCTTGTTGGGGTGGAACTTCCTGTGCATCAGCATCTGCCCATTGCCTCTTGTCCTGTTGCCCAGCACCACCGAGCAGAGGCTGGTCTGTTACCTGACACCCTCCCTTCAGACACCGACAGGCACTGACAGGTCCCTTTTAGGGGTCTCTTCTGCAGGCTGACCTGGCCCAGCTCTCTCAGCCTTTCCTCATTTGAGAGATTCTCCAGTCCCTTAATCATCTGCTGGACCCACTGCAGGAGCTCCGTGTCTCTCTTGTACTGAGGAGGCCAGAACTGGACACAGCACTCCAGATGTGGCCTCACCAGGCTGAGTAGAGGGGAAGCATCACCTCCCAATTAAAACTATCTGTCAAAAAAAAAAAATCTTTTTCCAACAGGCTGTTTGGAATCCTCTTGCTATCAAAGCTTTCATAGTGCTGTTACTCCAAGCAAGAAACTATTTATAAGAAGTAATTTTTTTTACTTTTCTTTGTTTTTAATTTGCATTAATAACTGAGAATCTTCTCTCCCAGTGGAAGAATGTCTTTTCTGCAGCTCAGCTCATTCTGGCAGCACTGTGAGTGATTAAGAGCTTTCAGAGAGAGTTCATCATCCTCCTAGACTTCCTCCTGCCCTCTCTTGAAACAGGTTTGGGAATTAGTTGAAGAGGGCACTTCAGTGTGATTATCCAATAGCTTTAAAATACACTTAGGAAGCGAAGTTTTTCTGAATATCAGTAGTGAGTGCCTACTACCTTATTTCTGGTAAGCTTACAGGTGGCCATGAGAAATACATATCTAGAGCTAGTTTACTGGTCTGCTGAGTGGTTGGTTGATTTCTTGATCCATGGGAAATCGTATCTAATGCATGGGACAAGGATCAGAAAGAGCTACTTCTACTGTTTATTTTGTTGCACACTTCCCTGTCAGTTTTTCAGAATCATGCTTTTGGAAAATTGAGTGCCAAAACCTTGTTACAAGGCGTAGCTTGCATATAAAACAAGTTTCAAGCCAAAAGGAGGCAATCTAGGATTTGATTTGCCCCTCTTCCTTCCAAGACAGTGGATGTTGGAGGAGCCAGTTGTTTGGTCTCCTGCAGCCACAGGCACCTGTCCAGGTTTTCTGGGCAGTGCTGTGGAAAGGTAAAATCAGAGGGAGGGAAACATGTTACAAGTTATGACATGGACCTTCCCTGGAAGACTTACACAACAACCATGTCAATTTATTGATAAAACAAGGCTTTTTTGCCCCTGCTTTATGGGCATTGTGGGCAGTGCCTTTCTGGGTTATTGATAGATTCCCCACTGGCTAAAGGCTGCAGTGATGGGCCTCTTGTCTTGCTCTTCACTCACCAGCAAAATGTATTGTAATGGACACTGATGTAATTAAAAGGCACATAATGTTTAAAATTTCAAGGAGTATCTCTAAGAAAAGAATCTATAATTCTTTCCTTTGGTTAATTGTTATCTGAACAGCTTAGACAAATGTTAAGCCCTTGTACAAGTAACATTTCAGGAAGTGTTAAACTTCTGGAAGTTCAGAAGAGTTCTAAATTCTTAATTTTGTTTTGAAACTGTGTCTTTAAATTGGAATTGTACTTACATATAAGAACTACACGACACACAGCATGTAGCATCAAAACTGACAGGATTTAACATGACAGAAGCAGAAGGTGGTTTATTACAAAAGACTGAAAGTACCTGCTCCATCTTGATTTGTAATAACCAGGTAGGAGGTGGATCCAAGTTGACCTTACCTTACAGTTTGGTAGTTTTCCAACAGCTGTTTTCCAGGAGCCCTGTTTTTGTCTTTCAGTAACGTGTTTTGGTCTCAGTGATGGTGTTGGAAACTTTCTTGTAATTATGTGTTTTTTCAAAACCTGTGGATGAGTTTCATATCTAGGATCCTTGTTCCATATTAACTGCAACCAAAAGCTTTACTTCCCAGTAAAGCTTTACTTGTATAATAATACAATGGGTTTATTTGGTTTTAATTTAAAATGTTGTATGTGGCTGTAGGTAATTAAAAACATTTCCTGAAAATGGTGAGTTTGACTGTGCCATGCTGGAATTGCCTCTGCTGATCATGAAGAGTTGAATAATAGTCATTTGTCACATAGGGTGTTGACTCAGACACAGATGATTTCAATTCAGATGACAGAGGGTGTTACAAAACCCAGCTGTTGACTCTGCTCCTCATTCCACAAGTTGCTTTGTCTGTGGCAGGAATGGCTGACCTATGAAGCAGTTTTAGACAGCCACACTTTCTGGCCTAATTTATTCAAGTAAACCAGTGGTGACTTTAAGTTGTTTTAATGCACTGGGTTGGCAACTCCAACAGTTGAGGAGCTGTTTCCAGTGTAAATTGTCAGTGCTAGCATGGTGGTGGCAGCTTTTGGAGAAGAGTGAAAGCCTGGTAGGATGTTTAAGTTGCCTGTATTAGTGCATAAACTCTCTGTTTCTGACTCACAGCTGACTTGAGAAAGAGTTTTTGCAGCAGTGTGCCAGCCCTTGCAGAGCAGTTGCAGACAGCCGCTGGCAAGACACATTTTCTTGGCTCAAAATGATTAATCTCAAGCTAAGGCAATTTTCTCCAAGAGCTTTGGTTGTTAATCAAATTTGCAGAAAAGACAACAAGAAACATTAAAACAGATCCTCTTCTTTGAGGTTTCAGTTGCATTGGGACTGGAAGAAGATTGTTTACCTTTTTTGGAGAAGGTACATGGTGGGCACAAGAATATAAACCAAGAAGTTTATTGACCAGGGCTGATTTTAATGAATAAATCAATAGGGTGTTAAAGAGGAAGCTATTGAGTCAAGGATACCAGGTAGGCTGCTCAGGAGGGAAGAAAGAAAATGGGTTAGGGTGGTGGCATGGTTGAGAAGGGTGCTAATTTTCCTTGCTTTCCCTTCTAGGATAATACCTTGCTGAGCTCACAAGATCCCTCTGGGGTTTTGAGCTTGGTTGAATTCTCAGTAAAATCAGGAAAGCTAACACTGATAGCAGTGGGTGGAAGAAAAGCCTATTTTAATATGTTAGAATAATCACAAATTGACGCTTCTTGTTTATTTGTATCAAGATACCTACTGTGTAAACTTTAGATTTTTGCCCTTCAAACAGAGTTATTTTCCCAATAATAACTTAGTTCTTTTGTTTTGTTTTGATTATGCCTTCATAGCCTTTTTCTGGAGTTAAAAATAGAATACAGATATCTTTTATCTAATGAATTTATGGACTAGATGCTTCTGTTGCCTTTTTTTCTCCTGTAACAGGATTGAATTCCTTGCACTACAGCAACTCTGAAGTCATTACACTGCACTTAAAACAAAATGGAGAAAGGAATGACCTTTTGCTAGGACTCTGTGCTGTTTATATTGCTAAGCCTGATCACCATCTCCCAGCAAAAGCCAGTTTAATCCTTAAACATTTGTACATATAGTATCTGTTCAGAATTGTCTATTGTTTGCTGTCTGGTCCTCATTGATTATAACGATGTGCATCTCCACAATGCCCCTATTTGCCCCTTGGAGCTTCCTTGTACAGGGCAGCTCTTATCTTCCTTGCTGATAGCATATCACCAATGGTACCAGTTAAGAGCTGAAAACACTTGTAGCATAATGGAAAGTTCCACTTTTGCCAGGATGACTCATTAATTAACCCCGGGATGGAGAGGCTTCCTGTGCCAACTTAAGAAAAAGTTACGGGAAGATACTATTATATATCCAGAGAGAAATGATTGGAAGAGTTTTGTCAGCCTTATAGGAATTATGTTTTTTAATACTCCCAATCTGCCTGAAACAAAGTATCACTGAATAGATACTTTGGAAATAGTTTACATCTTGCTTTGCTTTAGGAGCAGGCAGACAACTGCTGGGAAGAATGGACTGGTACCTGCAGTGTTGGAGGCAAGCAGAACATCCAGGAGGCACTAAATGTCTTTTCTTTCTAACTGACCAGAAGCTTTTGGCTTCAAATAGGCCACTGTTCAAATGTAGCTACCAAGTTGGTTACATGGGAGGGAAAGAAGAAAATAGGCTTGGTTTTGGGTGGTGTCAGGGCTTGGGAGGGCTCCTGGGACCGTGAAGAGGCCAGGGAAGGCTTTGGCTGCTGTGCAGAATGCCCTGGTGTGCCTGTCAGACATTGCTGAAAGTGAGGGAGTGGCTGGGCTATGGTTTCACTGTCCCAGCCTGGTGTGCATGGAATGTCTGTAACTCAGGACTTCAGCAAATTTGTGCTGTGGACTTCAAGGAATCCTGTGATGCCCTCATAGTGCTGAGGGCATGATTTAGGTTTTGTCAAGGAATCTTTGCCAGATCTGTAAGATAAACTGTTGTGTGTCTGTAGTAGGCTTGAATCAAGTAGAGTAGTCTCTACATAAAGACATTTGATGGGTGTAAATGTCTCCAGTGAGGAGCTGGAACAAGGCCTAGGAGTGAGAAGAAAGCTCCAGAATTTGAGATTTAACTCCCAGTAGTTTCTGAGATAGAAAGAGCTTTTGCTGCAGAAATCTTCTCCTTTCAGAGCAGGGAAGCAGTAAGAAAATTTAAAGTAAAAATCATTTAAGCTAAAAGTGTGGCTTGGACTTGATCTATTAACATTTGGACATTTCAGGCTTGAAAAGTGGCTATAAAATGACAAAATACAGATATTTTTAATCTCCAGTGGAGCTGCTTCATTGATTTCCCCTCACATGCACACATGTACAGGGGTGACTTCTGCTTTTTGCCCCAAGGAGTGTCTGTTTACCCAAAATAGAAAAGGTTAGACAGACTTACTACCTGATTGTCTCTTTTTGGCTGGTTGTCTCAGTCTGCTGTCTGTCTAGGAGGAAAAACAGGTGCTGAGCTGTGACAGGCTTTGCAGCCATGCGGAGTAAATTGCGGGGCATGAAGCAGAAAGGAATAGAACTTTGTACTAAGGACTGCAAGCAAAAAGAGATGAGGAGACTGATTTTGTAAGAAAATGAGCATGCCTAGTAAAATACAGGTTCAAATAATTTGTTCCCTTGAGAAACTTATGGTCTAAATTTGACATAGACTGTAGCAAGTATCCAAAGAACCACCATATGGAGGAATAGCAGCTTGTGTTTAGATCATACACTTAAAAGCTTAATTTCTAAATTTCTGTGGAGCAGTGTCTCAATTCAGCAGTAGAAAAAGGGTGCTTCATGGGGAGATTTGAGTGAGAAAGGAATGGTGTGACATTTTTTAGTAGATCTTGCAGGTGCAAAAAGGAAAGATTGGGAAGAGCTGTCTGTAGTGGGGAGCAAGACATGAATCCAGGTGTAATCAAAACTATTTCAGTTTGTTACTCAATGATGAAGCTACTGCTGGAACTGACTAAATCAAATATTTGGTCTCTCCAAAGAAATGTCCAGTCCAAGGAAGGGTAAATAACACTGACTTTTTTTTTTTTTTTTTAATTTAGATAAAAGAAAAACAGTTGGGCAGGAGTAGAATTATCAACGACAGTTCTGTACACAGTATGGAGTGGATGTCAGCAACAGTTTGGCTTGTTGTGCTACCTGCTTTTTCTTTTCCCTTGCCTCAAATTAAAGTTTAAGCATTAGAACAGAAACTCTGCAGAACCAAGCTGTGTAGTTTCTCAGTGAGGCAAGGTGCTGTGGTGATGTTCATGGCATGTTATCTCTACATCCGTAGCTGCCAGTGCTTCTCCCAGAATGCAGAGATCCCTGGGAGCTGCTTCCTCTCAGGAGACTGGAGCTGCCAAGTCTCAGCCCTGTTGCACTCTAGTCAAAATCAGCCCACTTGGCAGCTTTGACTTAGAGCTGCAAGGGGCTGACACCCACTGGAGGGTCGCCTGGAAAGCCTTACAGGAACAATGTAGCTATCCGCACCGGAGAAGCTGATAGAAAGTATTTTCAGCTTCCAAATCTTTACCAGGATCTTCCTGAATCAAGTGCTGGGGTTTTTGACATCCACACTGTGATAAGCAGAGAATTGGATCTGTAATGGCAGAAGATGGCAGGCATTAAACTGTGAGATCTGAAAGGGCAGAAGGAGAAAGTAACAATTTCCAAGTTAGAGGAGACTACATGCCCAAAATAAAGAAGGGATGGCTGCTTTTGTTTTAAATAAAGTCATCCCTCCTCAACTCCACGATAAAGCACAGGATGAACAATGAGATTAATATGTTAGGTGAGGGAAAGAGAAGGATGAGGGGAATAATAATCACCTCTACAGAAAGTAACCACTTAGGATCCCACAATCCTGCTCTTTAAAACAAATGCTGACTTTAGTTCTCTGTTTATGGATTGGGAGAGGAAAAATCCCTGACATTCTACTTCATTCGAAGTTACTGGGGAAAATGCTGTTACTGGATTCTCAGTACTTCAAATAAATAATGAGTATTGATACTTTGAATATTTCATGTGGCAACACATGAAATATTGATAAATAAATATAACATTATATTAGATAAACTCCAGCATCTCATCCTCCACTCTGCCGTGTTACTGTGTGTAAACTCCTGAGCTGGTTTTTTCATTTAGCTGGGGCATAGGTGAGCAGCTCTTCACCTTTGTAGGAAACAATTTCAGGTCCTTCTGTGTTCACAGGTTTTGGATGCAGTCTGAGTCTGAGAAGTATGAGGAAGAG
Organism: Phainopepla nitens; assembly: GCA_013400175.1. Taxonomy (NCBI): domain Eukaryota; kingdom Metazoa; phylum Chordata; class Aves; order Passeriformes; family Bombycillidae; genus Phainopepla; species Phainopepla nitens. The sequence continues at coordinate 731,805 of VXBQ01014957.1, read as the reverse complement.
GTGCCTTCTCTGCACTGGGGGATAGATCCTGTATTTTCTGCATTTGCAAGACTCTATATCAAAGATATTACAGAAATGAGAGAATCTAAACAGGTGCCAGGTATGTAGTTATATGTGCTGATTATGATGCACACTGTTATAATTAATTTATGTTGTGCTTTTTATCAAGGGATTGAAGAATACTTCAGAAACATCAGTAAAGTAGTTTTTCATATGCTTTAGCTAAGTGACATTAGTATCTTTTAACAGTTGTAAGAACAACAGGTTGTATGTGAAAATATATTTGTTAAAATGGCTTTTCTTTCTCTTCAGAACCTCTTTTACATTGAGGTAATGTTGTGTTTCCTCTGTGTGGTAGTGCTTGTTATATTCTGATAAAGTCAATTCTAAAAATTTGGTCCTTTCTGGCCATATGTATTGTTATCTCCCCACTGTCTCTACATTTTTTGGAAAATTTTGACAATTGATGACATTGCTGGGTGTGTGACTTTGCTTTTTCCTATAGATATTAATACATTATAAAAGATACAAGTTTTGAGGTTTTGTCTCCTTAATTTGTAGACATGATAGATCTGTGATATTCTTCAAACATTGGGGCAACCTTATTGTAAATTCTGGCCTCCATGCTGGACCTTACCCCACAGCTGTCTGCTCTGCACTCTGTGTCCTGCTGGTCTGCAGTGTCAGCCACGTGAGCTGTGGCTGAAGCAACAGGGCTCTGACTTGAATTGCTGTTTTCACTGCACAGACTTTAAATAGATTGCAGTGTGTCTTCTGCTGTGGAAGGGTTCATTATCCCAACTGAAGCTCGACACGGTGCGAGATTATCAGGGAGGAGCCCAAAGAGCTTAGAATTAATGAGGAAAAGCAATAAACCCTAAGCACAATATATGTCTTTGGTTTGGTTTTGATGTTTTGTTTGTGTTATTTTATTTTTTTTTCTATCCACAGAGACTAAGTACCCCTGTTTGGCTCTTGGAATATGCTTTGCCTTGTAGGTTTTGCTGTTCTTCAGTTTTCTTCAGCAGCAAGGGATAGCAGCAGTGCTATTTTTGGAGAAATAAAGGACTGGTGGGGTTTTTTTCTCTTCTTGCAACCATTTTTAAGTACATAAGGACTTCACAAACCACAAATACCAGTCTATCTGTCTGTCTTATCTATCTTTCTATCTTTCTTATTTAATATGGTGGGAGACTTGTCTTAAATCCATTGAAATAATTAGGCTACAGACTGTTGTTGATGTTTGTCCTACAGTAAGTTTTATTTAGAAGCCTTTTTCAACTGTCTTGTAAATGTCTTCTAGTAGTACTGGTGTAGGAAATGCATCTGGTAAAAACTGTTCTTCATCAGTTACAGGTATTTTAATTGTTTTAAAACAAAAATACAGCATAATTCAATGCCAGCAGAACTGGATTGTAGTTTGGACTTGAACATTTACTACATACACATGTGAAAATGTATTCAGAATAATTAACCTTATAAACACCGACAGACATTTCATGATAGCAGGAACAATCCCAGAAAGTACAGTCCTGCTCCTTTTTTTACCTCCAAATTACCTGAATTTCCCTTCTTACTTCTCTTCCTGTTCTTTTACTTAACTGAGTTGGCTTCTGCTTCAGGAACTTTTTCAGTTTTGTTATTACCTTTGGGTTTTTTTCTAAGATGTTCTTAAGGAGGTGGTATATGACATGCTGAGATATCAGCCTTTACAGTTGGTACATTTGCACTTTCTTCACTTCCTGTACATCTGGCACTCTGCACATTTAAGCTTGCTTGCAATCCTGTATAATTTTCTAAACCAAACTTCAAGTAAAATGAAATTTCCTAGAACCAACATCCTGAATTTCGTTCATTCTCCTGGTGCTGTTTATATACCAAACCAGACATTTTTCAGTGTGTCTTATTTGTTGGCAACAAATGATAGCACAACAAAAACACTAAAATTAATACCTTTTGGGGAAGGAAGAATGTAGGTGTTTGTTGTCAATGCTTCCTGCCTTTAATGGGCTTTTAAGGACCAGGTGAAGCTAAGTACATGGTTGGCTATAAATCAGTCATTAAGTAAGGGTAATTAAGAATGAATGAGTGCAAACCAAAAAGTTGTAACTAGGAAGAAGAGAAAGAAACACAGACTGAATGTCAGGAAAAACATCCCTAGAATGACTTCTGTTAGACTGTGGCGCAGCCTTCCCAGGAAAAAGGTGGGATGCCCTTCACTGGGATTGTTTATATCCTCACTGTACAGATTGCCAGGAATTTACTGTACAAAATGGTCTTGTATTGGCCCTGAGGAAATGGACTGAATGACCTAATGAGTTTTTTCTTTCCACTTTTAAGCATTAGGATTTGATGCCACAGTGACTAATCCCTTAAAACAACACAGAGGGAAGCAGTAAACCTGGCCAATTACTCTGCTGCTATAAATGGTGACAAGAAGGCTGGAAAATCTCCCAGATAAAAACAGCAACTGTGTTGTCTTAGCAGCCTTGCAATGAGAGTGGGTGTCAAACTCAGTTGTAACACATAATCACATCATGGAAATGAGCTTTTCCCAGAGTTATCATGCACCACTGCTTTGTGACAGCTTATCAACAAGCAAGGGAAGCTACAAATAGCATAAAAGGAGGTAATAATTAAAGGAATGGCTAACAGCACAGCAGTGCTGGTACAGACATGTCCAGCACTTGCCCTAGAGAGCTCTGTATCTACAGCCCCCTGTAGCACTGCTGTGGCTGTTTTGGTAATGGCATTTTGCTCTGTGTGTTGTTTACTGGGGTATTAGGAACCTCACTGCATGTGTGTCCACAGCTTCGAATATTTAGTATGTATTTATTGGTACCAATATGGACTTAATTTGAAAAAATAAACTGGCAGGAGGAGTAATTTACGCATTGAAGTCATCAAGTCCAACAACTTAATGGGTTAAATATAATTTCCTTCTTCAAATTAATTTGAGTAGTTTCTCTGAGAGTAAGGGTGGAGTTCCACTTGAATTTATAGGGATGGAGAGAACCAGTTATATTTGGTCTCTGTCATCTGCCAAAACTCAGCTTACTAACTGGGAAACAAACATAATAACTTGTTAGTTGTTTGCATAATCAAGAGCTTGGAGTCTCAGCTCCACAGACTTACCCTGAGACTAGCCCTGACCTTTTACAGAGGTGTTGTAAGATTCAGTGAATGACTACATACACTGGGAGCATCTCCACTGGGGGTTTCTGTAGCAGTGTTTATTTGTGCCCTGGTAAATGAAATGAGAGACAAGTGGACAGACCTGACCAGTGGCTGCACAATTAGTATAGCCAGATCTGAGATGATAGCCACAGGTGCATCCTCAAAACATTGCGGTGGATTTTTGTGAGCAAGATTTCTGCTTATGAGCTGCTTGGCTGATCACCTCTGATTTCTTCTGAAACTCTTGTGTTTTCTCTCTGTCTTGCATGAAGAAAGTTAATTCCAGGCTCATTTAAGGCTGCTAGCTATGTAGGACAAGTTATTTTGGGATTTTGGATTTAGGTTTCTTTTTTATACAGAACATTTTTCTGACTCCCTTGCTGCTGTGTTTCCCTTTGTAAGAATAACACTTGCCACGGTGTATGGAGCCAAATGTTCCCTTCTGAGTCCCTTGAGTTATCTAGTTTTCAGAAGACAGTTATTGAACATCCCAGATGGCTTATTTCAGTAAAGCAGCAGTATTTGAAAACTGAAGAAAACACATTCACTGAAAACTAGCCAGCCCAGGGTGTATTTGGAGCTTGTTGCCCTATTTTCCTCCTGCTGGTGGACTGTGAAGCCTCAGTGTGTGATGTTTGCAGTAGTGTTTGTTAACAACATTTGTCATTCTCTTGAAAGGGATTATAGAGCGAGGCAACCTCAGTGCTGTTGGAGTCCACTGGGATGTGATTTCTCACTGTTTCCTGGACGTGTTTTAAGTGTTATTTAAGTTATCTTTATAGATGCACAAAAATAACTTAGAAGGGATGTTTTTAGAACATGTGTTTTCAGAAACTGAAGTTCAGGATGCAGTCCACAATGACTGCAGTAGTGTACTCTGCAGTCTGAGAGGGCTGTTGCTCTCCCCCTGCCCCCACAGCTCCTGTTCTTCTAGAAATGAAAGACAGAATTATGTTAGTTTTCCTTTCGGAGGCTCTGCCTTAATCAGGAACAGCTGCATTGTAAGAAGCTCAAACTGCTTCCTTTGTGTTCTATTATTTATTCTGAAGCCTTATGAAGATATTAAAAAAAAAAAAAACAACAAAGCAAAGCAAAACAAAAACCCAAATGAAACAACTAAACAAACAAACAAAAACCCCCAAATGCTTGCAGCAAACAAACTGTTTTTCAGATCCAAACATGCAAGAAAACAAGAGGTTACTAAAATTTGGACACTCTACAAAAGCAAGCTTTTGGTATCCTAAGCACAGCTGATACTTTCTCCTTTTAGTGTTCCTAGTCTTCAGTGATACCAGGGATTTTTCCTGTGTAGGCACTGTATAATTTAAGTTTTATTAAATATGTAAGAAAGTATGTTTTTTTACTGACAAATGTGACTATGTAGGGTAGGGTGCTGAAAGAAATAGTTACACTAATGAGGCATGTTTTGTGTCTAGGTATATTCTTTTATAATGGACATCCAATAAGACAGGTGGATGTTGTTGGGATTGTGGTTCAAAGGAAGGAGCGAGATGCCTTCTATAATTGTGGAGGTAAGGAAATGTCTGTCTTTCTTCTTGACCTTAGCAGCCTTTTATCTTAGTAACTGTTAGAACTGAAAGGTTTCCTTATGTAGTCGTTGTGTATTCTTGAAACAAATGTGCTCTTATCCTAATATAATGTATATATACAGCTGAGATTACTTGGCAAATATAGAGAGGCTACTGTTTATCTCCACTTCAAAAATAGAGAATTAAATAGTTAACACAGAGTAATTGATTCATGTGGGGTCATATAGCAAATCTTAATTTTGGTTGTTGCTTTGCCACTGGACTCTGCCACCTTCTTTTCCTATTTGCAGTCCCTTTGGCCAGATGCAAACTTATTTAACAGTGCCCACAAATGGGAAATCCCTTCTTCCAAATTCGAACCTTAGAAATCCCTTCTGATTTTTTGTATGTCTTGTCATACCTTGGAGCCAACTTCTAATAGCAGTCAGGAGCTTATTTATGTTAAGATGCACAAAAGTCTTAACAAATGAACTGAAGCATCTCAGCACTAGTCCTTGCCAACACCAGCTGGGAGTTGTCTCCTCTGTATTGCTCTTTCCAGTATTCAATTTTATTAACATGGAAACATCTGATTGTCATTTTGTTCAGCTGTCTTTTACATCTGGAGAAAAAGCAGAGTGGAGCAGTGGTGATGTGGCAAGTTTCAAAAGGTGTGGGGAGGTCCCCTCACAGTAGGAAGGGAGAGCCCAATGCTCAGATCCTATGGAAGCCCTTATGGCCAGTGTCTTCCTCTGCCATGGGTTTTCACCTGGTGGAGGTGAGTCACAGAGTGCCTCTCCTTCCAATTCCCTTGCCTGTAAAATTGCAGTTCCCTGACCCTCAGGAATACCATGAAGATACAGCTGACAAGTTAACCAGGTCCCAGGTTCCCCGGCATCAAACTGCTGCAGAGTGGCATTGACTGCAAATGCATTTATCACTTCATGAGAACAGAGGAAGACAGACTCAAAATGAACAAGACAAAACCAGTTCTTTGGGTGAGGGTTTTCCATGCTGCTCTCAGCATCAGTTTAACAACTAAACCTGTCAAAAAAGTTTGACTGGGGCAGAAAGTGGAGGAATAGAAATAAAAAGAAACTGCAGAGTAGTGGAATTAAGGCCTTAGATCAGCCAACCTTCAAGTGCAGCTCACAGTAAGCCTGGCTTCCTGCTGTCCTTTCACATCCAACTCCACTCTTTGTTCCAGCAGTTCCTGGTTTGAGTTTTCAGGCTACCTGCCAGGGTGTCCCTCCCCAGTCTGCCCTCCCTTTCAGGCAGGCCAACTCTGCCAGCACTAAACTGTAACTTCTTAGACAGTTTCCTGCTTGTAACTTCTTGCATCTCTCAGTTCAACAGACTCTGGTGAGTCACAGGGGTTGCATCAGTTGGAGTGCCACACACTGCTCAGGACTCGCTCACTTTCCATCTGCTTAAAAGTGACTTATAAAGCAATTCCCCCTTTGTACCTAAACTCTGATAGGGAACTAAAATGTCTTTGTGTCCCTGCCATGATCCTCCCCCCTCATTTCCTATCTGTCTGCTTCAGAATGCACATCACTCACTTTAAAAAATCTTAGGTCCTCTACTGAAAACTCTACAGCCAGAACTTATGACAAAACTATGATTGTAAAAAAAGAGTTATTTTACTCTTTCCTGGCTTAAAAAATAAAAAATTAGATGCTGTGTAATATCTGATTTTGACACTTTGATTTGATTGTTTCTTGCTATTATTATGATAAGCTAGGAGAAAGATATCTAATTAAAACATAGCTTTGATCAAGCTCATATTTTACCTAATGCACCTTTCTGACCTCTTTTGTCCCCTTTTTAACAAAACCAAATATCACGTGTGGTTTTCTTTGTACTTCAAAACTGACTTGAAAGGCTGAAGGGCAGTTGACTTAAAATCAAATAAAAATAAAAAAAAAATCACCAGTATCTCAGTAGGTTCATGCAGGCCTGCTAAGAGCCATACCCTTTTTGTCATAAAGAAACAAAAATTTACACAATTATCTCATTTAACAGGTAGCTTTGAGCTACCCCTCAAATAATTAAATGAGAATCAAAGAAACCAAAGCAAACAAACAAAAATGGGAAAAAAAAAGAAACAAAAAAGGAAACCCACAAAAAAACCAAATAAACAAAAGTTTAAACCCAAAGAGATGAGGAAGGGCGGCACAGGGAGCACAGGAAGTTTTCAAAAGTTTGTAGACCCCTTGAGTGCATTTAAAATGGATTAACATTCTCTTGTCTAATTGGAATACAATTGCAAGAATTCTCATTCATCTGTGCTTCAGGAGTTACTTGTCTTTTTGCTCAAAGCTTTCATCTATGAAATTACAAAATTTTGTTTCAGAACCTTACTCTTCTACCAGATTCCTTGTCTGGTCAAGTACAGGTCAGTCTCTCCAGGATTCTGTTTTCAGTTGTTACATTGAGGAGGAGGAGTAGTCTGGCCTCCTAATCCTTCAGTCTTACTTGGTTTGTTTCCAAGCCCTTCTTAGGAAGCCTGTCTGTCTCTGTTGGTGCAAGCTGGAACATCTAGAAACCGTGGGAATGCAAGAGTGAAATGTCATCTGCCCTGCTTCTTGTTGCCACTGCTGGCTTGCATGGTTGGCTTGGCATGGTTTATGAGGGTTCTGACTCTTACTAAAATAGGTGCTGTCTGTACCAAGGACAGGAAAACCTACCAGCAGATCATTATCTGTGCTCTGGTACAAAATTAAAGCTGCTGAAATAGTTGCAGACACAGCAGCTCAAAACAGAGATAGCGGAGAGGAGCATACTTTTGTGATGGAATTTGGAATTGTCTGCATCTTATAAGTGCTGTAAGTTTGCTAATAGGAATGTGCAGCTAAACTGCTTGGAAACAGGAAGGCAAGACAATGATTCTAAATTGGACCCCCCAAAAAGGGAGATTGTTTTAAAACACATGAGACAATGCAAAGGCATTTTGCTTTGATGCTATGGTTCCCAGAGGAAGTGGCTGCAGGTACCAATCAGCACCTTCATGGTAAACATTGCTGTTACTTTTTTAGTCATGGACCTGGTTTAAGGAGCAGAAGAAAATTGCAGGTTTCCATTTGTGAGGAGTGGAATCTCAGTCTTGCAGACGTTACATTCAAGAAGCAAGGTGCATTGGCTGGACGATCCTTGACAGACATTTAGTGCCTTTCTATTTAGAGTGTTTGTTGCACAGGCCATCTCTATACAGTCCCTTGATCAATAGAAAATGGATTCTTCTGAGTGATTTTAGTTTCCTTTGAGTTTTGTCTTCCTGCTGCCATCGACAATGCAGTGCCTGGAGAAGAAATTGTAAAACTTCTTTTCATTGGACACTGGCAAAACAGGAAGAACAGCTCCGTGCTCAGGAGAAGGCGCTGAGCCTTTTCAGCAGCGGAAGTGGCATGCATGCCACCAGCACCTACACTCTAAGCTGGGAATTCCTGCCTTAGAGCAGAATGACGAGCATGTACTGTCTTCTGTCCTTCCTGCCTAGAGGAGCTGCCTTTCTGCTCCCTGGACAGAAAGACCAGCAGACTTTGAGCATGATATTGGCATGGAAACCAAGGCAGCTGCAGGTAGCTGCACTCCTGGTTTATTCACGCGGTTGAATCCCCAAATGTTGAAGTGCTGTTTTCTCACTGGAGCAGTAATGCTTCTGTGGTTTGTGCCTGGTTTCCTGTTATAATTTGTCTGACTTCAGCCTTCAACACTGATTCTTCTCCCGACCCTGTAAATGAGATTGAACCTCCTTAGTATCCAATATATGTACTGAAGCCTCATAATTTAAATTAGTATGATCTTTCTTTGAGAATATACCTGTTACTTTGCTGTCTATACACATAAGCACATCTGGTACTGAGCTACTTCCACGTCTGAAACAACTGTGGGAATTATTTCAGACATGTAAGTAGAGTTTGGATACCCACTTTACCTTCCAAACTAGTTGGAATGAGATATGCTTGGCAGTTATCTCCCTACATATTTATGTATCTTCACTTCTTGGAACATGACTGCCTGCTTTCTTCCTCTGTAATTTTTGCCTTTTTTTTTTTTGCAGTGGATGATAGTACCGGAGTTATAAATTGTGTCTGCTGGAAAAATCCCGTGGTAGCAGAAACACCTTTATCAGGTAATTTATCAAATAAATAAGTCCTCTTTTGACTGTATGGTTTTTTCTTATGTCTGTCTTAAATAATTTATTAAGTGATCAAACTTGAAGAAGAGCAAATTCAACTGTTCATTTTTTTTTTTTTTTTAAATTTTAAGCTGCCACATCATACTGCCTGGGCCATTTTGGGAATTTTCTATTAGTTTTTGTGTTGTGTTCAAGGATGATGCCAATAAAACCATTACATTATGTCCTGTCCCTGCCTTTTCCTTATTTGAGTAATATGATATTTCAGTTCTATGCTGTGACATTGTTCAGAGAATTTGCCTGTTAAAGTTCTTTCTGTGACTTCATCTAGTAAGGAACTAGGCTGGAAATGTGCCACACCTTCTGTTTCCAAAGTCTGTCCATTGACCTACCCTTGTGATTATGGTTTCAGGATTTATCCTTGCTTTGTTTGTATTCATATACTCCTGCTCATACAGACACTGTCAGCAATGAACTTAAAAGTAGCTTCAAACACAGTGGGAGGATGCCAGCAGTCTTTTACAGTTTGGGCAAGTCTTAAATATGCAGTAATTGTGCATTTGAAATGAATGTATTATTGCACTCACTAGCAGAACAACTCACAAGTGTCTGGCTGTCTCTTTGCTTTTTCCTCCCACTGTTTCTTGTAAATCAAAGTACAGAATTCTTTCTACTTTGGATCTTCTTGGAAGGTCATGTAGTGGATTGGCAGCCCTAATATGGAGCTGATCAAATCCTACTGAAATAAATCTCACTGATGTCATCTGCAGTGTTAGAGATACATATTAATAGAATGGAGAAAGGAAAGCTTGATGTAAAAGTGAAAATCTCTGATGTCTGTGGAACAAGCCCATTTATACAGACAGATAATTCATACTTATATTTAACAATCATATGACAGGTAGTACAGATGGTCCCAACTGGAATGTAAAAGACAGCTCTTGCTTTGGAGAGGTGATGATCTGGTGCAGCTCTCAAAAAAAACCCAAACAAACAAACAAACAAACAAAAAACAATCAAATCAATCAGTTTTGAGGAACTTAAATAAGAATGAGGAACTTAGATGCATTAAAAAGAATTGCATGAAATACTGCTTGAAATAGAATGAGGGCCAAGAATGCTTTGCAGCTTTGTATTCTTATTTTACACATACATCAGCAGTGCTTGGATGGATATTGTGCTAAGAATGGCAATTCATTCATTTGTACCTGCTAAAAAAAGCTCTTAGGAAGCACAGGAAACTTTCTTCCAGCCTTTTGTAATTGTGATCAGGGGTACTGGGAGCATTAATCAGATTTTCAGTTATGAAGGATTTACTGTCCTACAAAGTTGTGTTATGTAAACATTAAGTTCTGTCAAGTTGCATTCACCTCAGTTGCATTCACCTCAGTGTAGACATCAAATTGCATCACATGAGTGTTTTGGCCCCACCTCACATGACTCATTCTTCTTTTATATAAAAAGTTTGGCTCACTTTTCTTTTCCCCTCTCATCCATCTTAGCGTGACAAAATCAAAAAATGACAAAACAATTTCAAATTCATGTTTCAATTTTGCAACCCATCTACGACATTTTCAGTGGTAAATCAGTATCTTCTCCCTTTTATATTTTCCCCAGGTGAACAATTTAAATAAGTATAATACAGTTAGCTAACTCTGTCACCCAGAGGTTTTGCTACCCAGGACACAGGATGCCTGGGACCTTACCCTTTTTTAAGTAATATGACTCCTGTTGTGCTTAGATGGCTGAATGCAAAAGGACAATTAATGCATTGACTTGAGTGCCTGACTCCCTTTCCCTCATTTCTTGCAGGTCATCCAAGCACACCCAGCAGTCTCAGTGTGTTTGAACAGATGAAGAAACTCCAAGAAACAGTAAGCCAGAAAACCAAGCTGGAGATTGGAGATGTTGTCAGGGTCAGAGGTCACATCCGAACCTATAGGCAGCAAAGAGAAATTCAGGCTTCATGTTTTTGTGAGTGTTATGAATCTGTGATATATGTAACTAAGATGTCTGAATCTGTGAAAATATCTCAGCTTTATGTAATTAATTGAATATTTTCCACTTCATTTTCTGGCATCTCATTTTTCTAAGAATTTTCATCTGTATAATTTTATTTCAGTCGTAGCAGCGTAAAGGTTAGAAGTCACACCATGTAGTGTGTGAGATTAGATTGCCTGTAAATAAGGCATTCCTGGGAAAACTGTTAAAGTTGATTAGCATGCATACAAGAATACTGTGCAGAGACTGTGGTTGGGTGTCTGCAAGAGTGATTTGCTCTTCAGATTTCTCTGTGTTGAAGTAGAGCAGCCAAAGCCCATGGGAAGGGAGCTGGTGACCTCCTGTGTCCCACTTCACCAAGGGCACTGAGGGCTTTGGAGAAGTGGCTGCTGTTTGTCACAGCCTGTACAGTCCATTCCATGGCAGGCAGCAGCATGTGGGCAGTGTCCCACTGAAGCCTGGCTCCTCCTGAGCTCCCTGGCTCTGCAGGATGAGGGAGAAGTGTTCCTCAGGCACAGATCTGCATGCAGGTGCTGCCTCTGTGTCTGACAGCTCTTTGAGCAGCAGGGCTCTGCTCTGCCCACGCCTTCTGCTCTGGGAGCTTCCAGTTACATAACTTCTTCTCAGTTCTGTGTTTGTGCTGTTGTGTAAGAGTTGGTTTTCTCCAGTGAGATCTTCCAGAGATAACAGTGAAATTATTTCTTAAGTGAAGAAAAGCCTGTCTTTTAAAAACCCTGTGTAAGTCAGATAAAAAGTCTAGATTTTTCAGCTCTAGTTTAAATTTGCAAGGGAGTTCAGCCCTCCTTTTCAGACAGAAGATTTATGAGTATTAGCATTCATGGGTTGGTAATAATACCAAAGAGAGCCATGCAATTCAAATAGCCTCTAAATTGCCTTCACTTTTGCCCAAACAAAGCTCCTTACTATGTGTTAACTTCATTTAATGGATAAAGACTGCTGAAAGGGCAGCGTAAGATCATAAATTCTGGTTAAATAAGTTGTCAGACAAAAGTATAATCTGTAATGCACCAGAACAGGCCATTTTACCTCCTTGTAAACTGTAAAAGAAGGATTGGCCTTTGTGGTTTGTTTTTATAAAAACCACAGTGAACAAATTTTGCCAATTTAATACTGGCTGTGAAGCTCTGTTGTGCTGCCTCAGGTTTGCTTGCTTAAAAAATTGTCTGGCAGTCCTGGCCAGGTCTAGATGTTCTCATTGCCTCTGCAGATAAAGTGGATGATCCTGTGTGTGATGTCCAGATTTCAAGAATGCTGGAGCTCCCCTGTCTCTATAGAGAAGTTTATGATAAACCTTTCAAGGGCCCTGAAGAAACACAGAGGTAAATGCAGTATCCAGAACTGCTCCTGGGGCAAAGTATGGAATATTATGGTTGTTTACTTGTTGTTGTAATAACTCTGGAAAGAAATAGAACAGGGCCTGACTGTGATTTAGACTGCATTAATATACAGTAGCAGTCTGCTTTTCTCCCAAATAATTGGTGATCCATACAGATGAGATACCTGTCCATAATCTGAGGAAAGAAATATAATGCTGAACTAAAGTGAATATTAGGAAGAAAGTAAAATACTGTGTATAGGCCTCTTTCATCTAGTGAAAAAAGATGGGATTTAGAGCAAGATTTGGGGCTGAGGTCAGCAGAGAGGGTGGAGAAGTATCCTTGCCTGATGTTGTTTTATGTGTAAGGTTAAGGAGCTATTCCACTGAAATGTTGTCCTGCCATAGTCATTGTCAAATCACAACTACATACCCTCAATAAACTGAGCCAAGCACCCACTCCTGTACTCAGTTTCAGGGTAGCAGGATGCTCATTGGGAGGTCTAGTGCATGTAGTTGTTTCAGAGACTGCAGATCTTAAATTCCAAAACCATAACACCAAATGATTGAAGAACAGTTGAATGTTTATGCTTATTAAAATGTTCTGGTTTAATTAAGGATTTAATTCAAATTCTTTAAGGATGGTAAAACATCCTTTGACCTTAGAAACCAGTATAGTGGACTGACTTTATGTAATTGTTCTAAAACCCATTTCTTGCCTTTTGACATGTTCTGTGTATCCTTGTAGTGGCCTGGAGGGTGAGAATTTCTCAATCAATATGCTGCATGAGAAAGTGCAAGGCTTTCTATTAGAAAACAAAATTCAGACCTTTTACCAGCAGGAGTTGGAGACAGTTGATTCTCTGGTGTCTCTGGCTGGTGTGCATCTACCCAGCCCCAACTGTCAGGAGGTGAGTGAATCCACCTGAATCCAAGCTTTTAGTGGGGGGAAATAATACCTTATACTTTCTTAAAGCATAAACAGATAAGAGACTGGTGTCTTCAGAGAATTCAAAACCCACTAGTGCTTTAGCTTTGTGCATGAATTATTTACAGAGCTTGAGGAAATCTTGTTACTTTAGACATATAAAACTGGGCTGAAAAAAAGTAATGTAAGAACACTCTGTCATTAGGGGTAATCTTGTGTTAGGGCTGAATAATCTTACAGCCTGCAACAGTCACTACTTTAGACTTGTAATTAATAGCAGTGTTAGAAAAAGAGATCCCTTTAAGGTGCTTGAGTTCTTTGGGACAGAGGTTTGAGATCCTGAATCTCATCAGGAGAAGGGAGCACAAAATCTTTGTCTTGTTTCTGATTTGAGGCTCAATGTATTAAAAGAGATGCAGCTTTCAAGAGAAGATTATGATGGGTGGATGAGCAGTGCTCCCTGCTATATGTTTCTCATGTTGGAAGTCCCTAATTGTGAAAGGCCATGATTGAAAGGATGAGAAGATGGGATTAAACTGAAGTCAGTTTACAGGCAGTTGTGTATAACCAAACTGTTAGGAAACTTTCCAATGAATTAGTAACCTCTTGATCAGCTGCAGAATGGGAAACAGAACAAAACTCGTTTTGTAAAATGGCTTTTTTTCTCTATTTTAATAGACAGTGTTATATATTTATTTATATATAGTATTATATATATATCTGTGTATTAGTTGGATAAATTACAAACCAGATTCTCAACTGGTATGAGGTGATAAATTTCTGCAAAGCTTACAATTACATCTTTTACCATGAAAGCAATGGCAGTTGAAACTTAAGCTGGAATGTTGTGATTCATTTGTTTACTTTTTGGATTTCTGTAGAGAAATAAATCCCTGGCAGTCATTTTCACCCTGATTTTTCATTGTAATGTTAAGTGCTATGTTATATTGACTTCTAATGTTTGTTTAATTCTTAAAAAACCGAAACAAAATAATACAAAAACCAGTCTCTTGCAGATGAGGTCAAATAATAATGAAAAATAGCTCTTTTCTTGTTGTCTTTGTTGAATTGCTGCTGATAGCTGCTCTTGATAGCTGGGTTGGAAGGTTTTTGGTGTTTGGTTTTTTTTGTTGTTGTTTTGGTTTTGAGGGTTTTTTGTTTGTTTGGGTTTATTTGGTGTTTGTTGTTTTTATTTAAGGCTTTTTTTCTGGTTTGCTTTAAAACAAACACGGATATTAACACTAACAGCTCTTCTCTAAAATGAGAATGAGCTATTCTCATTTTAGACAGAAGTTTGCTAATAGATTATCCAACATGGCACCTGGTACTTTCTAAAGTAGCTGGAACATTATTAAAAATTCCCAAACACTTTACATTGAAGGAAGTAGTGGCCATTGTGTCCAATACTGGAAACTTAAACATTTCAACATTTATAGAAAGACAAAGATAAGTAATTTACAAAGCCATTTAAAGTAGGAACTGGTGCAGAACAAACATAGAAAGACCAAAAAAAAAAAAAACCAAGAAAACTCAACCCGAACAAAACACCAACCAACCAACTAAAAACAACTCAAAAACCCCAAACCAAGGAAAATAATGTAGCATCCATACTGTTAGCAGTCATGAAGAGCTATCATAATAATTAATGGTTGCTCCTGACCCCAATGCAAGGATGTGAGTATATGTCCCAGGAACTTGGGCCACACAGATGCTTATTTAGAAAATGCACTTCTTCCTATTGTCCTTTACTATTAATTTCTTGCAAAAAAGCTTAATTTCTTGCATAAGAAAGGACCTGCAGTTGTCAAGTGGCATGAATGCCTTAAGAGGAGTGCCTAGTAATGCTCTGGAAATGTATTTCCTTGTTCCTCTACTCTGTCTCTAGAAGGTGTCACTTTTCCTAATTGGCAAAGGGTCAAGTACCCAGTTCTATCCACAAAAGTAAGTGTAAGAGATCTGATTTCTGTCTCTCTTCCTTTCTTTTCTCTTCAGTAGTCTTTTGTTTTGCACTGCCCTCAAACCAAGAGGATAAGTGGTGGAACACTGCTGATGTGGAACTTCTATAACATTGCCTGTTTGGCAAGGCAGGAGCTACAGAGCCGACTCAGCTAATTAGGCCTTGCCACAATATGCTCACTTGTTCACTTCTTGCACTTTTCCTGCATGTAAAAGGATGAGTTACTTGGATGTATAATTTTTTATCCTGATTCCAGTGTTCAAGAGCACAGGTTGCTGTTAAACTATTTGTTTCCTTTCTCTTCCTTTCCCTATGATCCTAGAAGAGGTAGTGCACCCCCTTCCTCTCTTTCCCAGCTTCTAAAGTACTTGCACAGTGTTCATCATAGTGGGAGGGTGTCTCCCCATGGAATATTTTCTCCAGGGAGGTGATGAGCTGCTGTGGGGTCACTGCAGTGGAGTGGAGCAGAGGGTGAGGATGGAAGGAGTTAGCTGGGATAGTTTGAGGTAGGCAGCATCTCTGTGTGCCTTTCCAGCATTACTGTGTAGCTGAGCCCTGTCCTCATCCCATCCATGTCCTACAATACTGGAACCTCATCCCAGTCCTGATGCCTCTCTGGCAGTACAGCCTTCTGCCTCTCTGGAATAAATTTCCCTCTAGCAGATGCACCAGGCAGAACTGAAATAGTTTCCTCCTCTCAGACATATTCTAGGGAAAATTTAATTTTATAGTCTACAGAGGATGAGAAAGAGAACTTAACTAACTTTAAAAATAGTTAAAAATTAACAAATCTTTTATGCGTTTTAAAGCCACTGAAGCTTTAATTTGCATAACCAGTGTCCCATCTATCCCTAAGGTGTAGCCTTTGCCCTATCCCTAAAAACTAGTGACTTTTGAGGCTAGAGGGGTGAGTACCAGAAGGAAGACTGCAAGTAAAACAAGAAGAAGTAATTTTGTGTTTAGAGAACCTCCAGTGTGCTTCCTGGACTTAGGCAATTATGTTTGGCAAATGGACAAACCTTTGGTTCCTTTTTTAAAGAAAGCTACATGTTAAGTGGATCCATCCAGTTTCTCAACTGAATTTAATGCTTTAAACCAACCAGTCTTGATTAACAATATTTCTGCCCTTCTGCCATGCATAAGCTCTAGAGTGTGCTATTTTAGTGCTGCCATTCCAGTTTGTGAATGTCACTGGCTTGGACACGTAACTTGAGTTGTGCTTTCCAGAGTGTGCTGTTTGTACTTCTCTTGATTTGAATATTATCTCAAGGTCACCAACAAGAAGTAGTTAAAGCAGGAAGTTTTACAGTGTTGTTCACACTGTCTGTGTCTACCGTGTACCTTGTACTGCAGGGGTAACACAGCTCATTATAACTTCTTGATGAAGTGCCCTTGTCTTTCTGCCTCTCGAGGAAGCTTCACCCCTGCTTTAAATATGTATATGGCAAAGCTTATTATAGGACTTGAGGACTGACATGTGCCGGATCACTATTACTAAAATTGTTACCTGCCTAAGCCCAGGATTAAACATTACATGAGAAATTGCAAAGGGTGATTCCATGAGTAGAATCACATGTGTGATTATTCCCGGAAACTTTAACACCTTCAGGGTGTGATTCATAATGAGTCAAAGGTTACATAGTTCCAGTGTTTTGAACAGACTCACTAATTCCTGTACCACTTCATTTCTTTGACCTGTTATTGATTGTACAGAGAATTTGTCTTGTTTTAAAGATCTGAGAATAACTGGTTGCACAGCACTAGCCCACTAGGCTGTGTAAGGCCTATCAGATGGAATATATTGATTACAGTACCAACTTAATTCTGGATACATAGATTCTTCTGTTGGCTTTGCTACAGAGCCCTTGGCTGGTCTTGGGAGTGAGGGTAATGATAGTAAAATTATTATTTAATAGCTGCTTCTGTCTCAGGTTACACACACACATACACAGTGTGTTTTGCAAAAGGGATGACTGATTCTTGAATGCTCCTATGTTTGGATGTACAATTTAATTTATTTCAAAAGGACTTGATTTGGAAGAGAGGGGGAAGACCCTGCTGGTACTGCTTCAGAGGACCTGAAATGGGGCACCCTGAAACTAAGGCATGCCCAAGGGGGGGCACTTTGCAAAAGGACATGTGAACATTGTGAGAGATACTGGGGAGAAATACTATTGACTTGTGAATCTGCAGGATGAGATGCTGGAGTCTCTTTGGGTGGACCAAAAGAGCAGACTAAGCAATTTTAGACTGTATTGACAAAGAAACTTAATTGCTGCTTTACCCAGACAAATGGCAATGAGGAAGCATGTTCTACAGCACGCTAGGAGCAAACCCCAAATTTTTCCTGTCATTTTATGGTACTATTAAACACCAATGATATATAATATTTTCGTATTAATATATAGTATGGTATTATTAAAGTGGGCAGGAGCCCTAATTTGTTTTTCAGAAACAGTCCTTCTGCCATGAAGCCCTTTTCCATGGATTCTGCAGCACATATGAGAGAGTGCTGATATGTAGCAGCTGCTTACTTATAATAAGGCCTTGCTGCTTTCACTCTGTCAATGCCTTGACTTGCATTCTTAGTGATTCTGTTTCAGTATCCATCCAGGCTGAGCTGTGTGTCAGTTCACACAGAGTCTGTTTTTAATTATCTCCTTTTTCAGACAGGATTTCAGTGGTAAGCCAAACTGAATAATTATTCTGTTTCTTTGGAAATATTTTTATCTTTTTTTCTCCCCAAATGTTTGCTTTCACATTAAAAATTGATCAGAGTCTTGAGTTGGTTGCTTTGCTAGCAATTTCTTACATTCTTAAGGATTTATTGCTGCATTTGAGTGAGAGGCAAAGTCTCTTCATTTTACATATGGCTATGAGAATGTGCTTTTCTGTGAGCAAATACTCGCTCTTCACTTAGTCCTTCCTGCTGCATTCTATGTTTGTTTCTTCAGTTCATCAGAAGAGGCCCACTGAAGAGAAATACCACAGTGGTATTAATGCTGTGACTGGAAGGCTATCCAGATATACAGCCAAGTTTGCAGTTAGAAGTAGAATCTGTTGTTATCCGGATTGATGGCTGTGGTGGACAGGAGGACAGACAAGGTTCAAACACTGAATCCTTCAGTCTGAAACAGAGAAAACTGAGCTGAGGATAAGAGCCATTGTTCTGTGTTAATTATCTTGAAGTATTCAGCAATTATTTGTACTGGTGGTTTGAGAGGAAAAAGAGAGTTAGCTGTTGTGGGACAGAGAGGGAGGTGTGATTATGGCCTGTTGAAATCCTGAGGGTTATCTGGAGGAACAAGAGGGAGAAACTTGTGTTGCATGCTAACACCAGTATCCCTTTTGGATCCCCAAACTATTCCCAGTTAGGTACATCAGCTTCCAGGCTGTTGGAGTGTCACTTGAGAACTGCAAGTGAATTGAATGAAAGAGAGATATTCTTCCTTTGCTCCTGTGGTGTTCGTTTTGCATATTCATGTACATTCTTTCTAGTTCATGGTGATTGCCTGCTTCACTCCCGAGGTTCCAAACTGCTTCTGGTGAGTGAAGTAGGATATGTGAAATCTGATATTTTTGTTCAGAACAGGGTGGGAGCATTTATGGTGATAGTTGAAGGAATGGCTTGGCAAATCTTGCTCTGGTTGCTCTGGTGTGGTTCTAGTTATCACATGGTGGTTTGTGGGAAGCAGTTTAGTTCCCTTCTGAAAGAAAACCACAGGGAGCATAGTGTGCTCCCAACAGATGAGAAAATAGCAACTGGGAAACTGAAGCAGTCTGTGTGGATAAATGGGAGGTTGAAAGACACAGTAGGACAGATGGAGATGGAGAAGAGTAAATAATAGTCTTGCTCATATCTACCCATACTTTCCCTTCTCCACAGCTAATTATTTCCTCTACTTCCCTTGCTATCATTCCACTCTCTTAGCTCTGCTCTACTTCCAAACAAACCCTGCTTTTCCCTGGTGTTTTTTTTACTCCTTTTCCTTCCTTCTGCTCTGTTAGATGTGTCCCAAACACAGAACCCTGTGTTCTAAATAACCTCTGTTATGGGCTTCCAGGCATGTTGTTCTTCCACAAGAAAATAATTTCCCACTTACCCTCAAAACTGAATCCTTTGTTTCATTATTTCGTATACTTATCTTAATTTCTTGCATACTCTTTATCCTTTCACTTCATTAGGTTGTGGAGGAGCTCCTGAGAGCATGACCAGAATGCTTGTAAAAATTTGGAAGCAAAGGGGGCAAGAAACAAATACTGGTTTTGTCAGTTTTCTCCTTTCCCTGAAAACAGGAGATGGGAATCCATTCCTCAGCACTTGAAGTCCTCCTGAATATCACCTTACAGAATACTGATTTTCCTACCTTCCTGCCCTTATTACCAGAAAAACTCTGAAAGTGAACAAAGCTTGATTAAGATAAAAGTCAAATGATCTGCAAGCATCACAAGTGTATTTCGAATAAAGAGTTCTCGGTACATCACCAAATAGCTGCTAATCATAAAGAATGCAGTTGAGAGACTGTGGTTCCTTAAGAATGATACATGCTTCTGGTGTTGGGGTTTTGTTTAAAGCTCAGAAATATTGGTTATTTCATACATAACAGATATGATTTGTGAATTGCTAAATGAAGAAAAATGTGTAATAAAATTCATGTTAAAAAGGACCTGAAGTCATCTTCTTGAAAGCATCTGAAGCTTTTGTTGGTAACTTTGGTTGAGCTGAGATTTCTCACCATCTGCTTCATTCCTTTCTTCCAATCCAGGTGAAGTCAAAAAGTAACTCCAGTTCCAAAAGGATTCACAGTGTTTTTAAGGAAGCAATAAAGATGCTACAGGAAAAAGGAGTGGTTTTCCAGAAACCTGGTAGCTCCAAGAACTTATACTATGTAAGGAAACTCAACTGTGGTTGCAAACAAGTTCAGTGGTATGACTTTCATAATCAGTAAAAATGTAAAAATATTGCAGAAATAGTAGAAATGTTTCAGAAAAAGAAGCCAGACATCCAGGTGCTCTCAGTTTTCTCCAAAGTCTTTTCTGCAGTTTACTTTGCTGTTGGTTGTACCTCTGTATCACCCACTGAGTTGTTCCAAGTTCTGTCTGTGTTCACTGGGCTGCCAAACTGCTCTGATCCACCTGAGCTCACTGAAACCTGGGGCCTGGGACAGTTCTCCTTATCCAAGTGGGTTCAAGCTTGCTCTTCTGCTGAGTCAGTCACCCTCCTCCAAACTTAATTGTATCATGTTCTTCACCTAACTCATGGATGCTGCTAATAGTAGTAAAAATAATGCCAGAAGATTGGATGCTTATTATTAGTCTTGGAGGCAGCATAAAATGCAGAGTGTAATTATAACAATGTTAGCTTAGAATACACCGTGGCATTGGATTGTTTTTCAACAGCAAGGCCAGTTTCTTCTTTTTTCTCCAGGTGACTGACCATGATAAGGAGCTGTTTAAAGTGACCCTTGATGTAATTAAAGAAGACTGTCGAAAACCCAGGCGTAAGTAGCAGAGTGATCAAGCTCTGGTGAGCTGGTGCTGATATACTGATGACAATATCTCCTCCTGCTGCTGGATTGGATATGCTGCTTGTCCTCACCCTCAGACTTGAGCTGTTGCTGGTGTAACTAATCAGTATAGCTAAAAGCAGGAGTGCAGGAGCAGCTTCCTGTGAGAATGGAGAGAGAAAGAGCAGGTGTGCCCAGTGGGAAGCAAACCTTTCCAATCTGAAATAGGCAGCCATTATCTTAGATCTGTATCTTTTGAGAACTTGGGTTTTGGGAGGAACCAAATGTAATGAAGTCAGGTCACCACCTAGCAGGTGTTGCTTTGCACTCTGGTGAAGTAGCAAATCCTGCTGGTTCAGTTCCTACAGGGGAGTAGTGAAGTGACCGTGCATAAAGGTGAAATCCCTGCCTCCTTTAAGTCAACAATAAAACTTGCTGAAGTCAGTAGGATATTCTCTGGAGATTTTAAGTTCAGGTAGAGCTCAGGTGGTTTTTCTTTGTAGTTAAGGATTTCAGTCGAACAAAGTCTATTTCTTTTCAGATAATGTGTCTCAGGTGGCTTCTGAGTTATCCCTGTCCCTCAAACTGTTGTGTCTTATTGCCAGAGTGATAACTTGTGCTTGACTCGAATGTGTGCTAATTGCACAGGTGCATTGCTACAGAGTGTCTTTCAATTAGTGGGATAGAATGTGTCAGCAGGGATCACTTGCTGCTGAAGTGAAGCTCTTTGTGGGATAGAAGGGGCTTTAGTACAGAATAAATTACTTACTAGAACATAAGGCATAAAATCTTAAATTGTTCATATCCCTATCCTATCATAACTGCAATAGCTCTTGTAGGACCTGGAGTACAAAGGTTATCCTGCAGTGAAAAAAAGGCTGAGGCAATATCAAGTTTGAGTTTTAACTGTCTCTCTTGAGAACTGGTACAATCGTAGACAAGGTCTTGGGAGAAGAGGTTACTACTGGATGTGGAGGTTAATATGGGCTTGTTTGCCTGAGGGTGTTTCAGTGCAACATATTACTTTATGACATTGTTTTATTGTCTTTTATCCAATTAACAAATACAAACATCATTTCTCTGAGTCAAATCAGACTTTGCTCATTTTATACATCAACTAGTTCTCCTGGTAACCTGCATTTTTTATATAACTGTGCCACTTTCAAGGCCAGAACCTTTATGCAGTTGACAGAGGCACTGAGTGACTGCCTCTTCTTTGTTCCCTTCTTGTGGATTGTCACACTGGTAAAGTACTCTGTGATCCTTGAGAAGTTAGGAAGTTCTTTCAGTCAGGAAAGTTAACAGCAGAGAGTCATTTGTAGATCAGTCACAGAAAAGACTTCGAAGAGTTCTGAGTTCTCAAAGCCATGTTTTCCATAATAAGCAGTTTAAAATAAGCAACTGTTTTACAAACCCTCTTGTTCTTCTTGAAGCTTTGCCCCTAGTTAGTTTCCGGCTGTAAAGAGGACGATTTCCAGGTCAGTGTCCTTTGCTGCTTTCCAGAAGGACCATTTCAATGTCCTGGTCATTGGCAGTAGAAGCAAAGCCAAGAAGCTTCAACCGAAACCAGCAGGGCACGGCGGTCTTTGCTGTCCGTGGATGATGCAAGAGCGCGGAGCTCCGTGCGGCTGCCGGCCCCCCTCTGCCGGCGGCAGCGCGGTCCCAGCGCCCGCCTGCTCCCGGGGACACAGCAAGGGCATGTACCGCTGCTTGTTTGTTGCAAGAAATTCCTACTCGTTTTCCTCCTTCTTCCATGACAAGAAGGATGATTTATTATAAATCAAACTCTTCTTTCCAGTGAGTTGCTTCTCTGCCAGTTTTCCAGGCAACACCTTGCCCCATTGCTGTAGTTGTGACACATTCCCAGGCCCAACCCAGCTGTCTGAAACTATTGTACAAATTAAAAAAAAAATCTTACATGCCTACTCAGAGCTGCACAAGCCCTGATCTGTAATGTGCCTACATGACAATCCTAATCCTTGGTTCCACTTACAATTCCTGATCTTAAATGCACTCATGAGAGACCAGTGTAGGTCCATGTAGAAACCTAATATAGCCAGATAGCACATTTTGACTCCAGACTGAACTGTAAAATGGATTTGGGTTTTGATTTGTTTGTTTCTTTGTTTCATAAATTTGCTCTGTTTCTCTGTTTTATAAATTCTGGGCTTAGATCAGGCTAATGGTGGAGAGGACAAAAACCAGAACCACTTGAAGCTAAATTTAATGTGTCAGAATGCAGCCAGTGTGAGACATCTGCAGTGGGCAAATGGTAGCTGTTCTGTAACTCTGTCCCCTCTGATGTTGGTTTTCAGGCAGGACAGTTAATCACAGCCTGGCTTCCCTCAGCTGCTGGGCAAAAGCAAGAACCCAGGATGTCAGTGAAAGAGGGACAGGAATGTTTTGGGGTTTTTTTAATCATTGTGCACACCTGCAGCTATCCCAAAGTGCTATTTTCTAACAGCATCTATGGGAAAAGTATACATTG
Organism: Phainopepla nitens; assembly: GCA_013400175.1. Lineage (NCBI taxonomy): Eukaryota > Metazoa > Chordata > Aves > Passeriformes > Bombycillidae > Phainopepla > Phainopepla nitens. Next base: position 708,741 of record VXBQ01014957.1, on the reverse strand, counting down.
TGCTGTTAGGTAACACCTGAGTCATTAATGTAATTCATTGAGATTTAAGCTACTCTAGATCAGGGATGGGCTATTTGACCTTCTTATGACAAACCTATGACAAATGCAAAGTGCAGCTACTCATTTTGTTTGCAACAGTCACTATGACCAGGTAGAGGCATTATTCTGTTCTCTGCAGTTATCTCTCCCAGAGTAGTGCACATGTTTTTGGCTATTGGCCACAAAGGTCTTTTTATCATGCTGGATACTTCTGAGGAAGTATTTCTACCTGATTCACAGTCTAATCAGAGTTAGGCTGAACTATTTATTTACCACTATCTACCAGTGACTTTTCTTAGCAGGCTTCAAGGCAGCTCTGGGGCTCAGCAGATTCTAGGGTAGAAAATTAACTAAAAAAACAAAAACAACAAAGTAGAGGGCCCTCCCTGGCCCATGGCAGTTTCTCAGTACCCTTATCAAACCTACCTTGCATCAAGTGAGCTAAGGAGAAGGAAAATAATTTATGCTGATATAGTTGATTTGTGTCTGTTTTTCATTGTCAGCTGCTGCGGAGAAATATGTTGTGGACTTCAGCGCTTGGGGGACTGGGAGCTTCAGGCACTGAGGATTAGTAGGTTACAGGCTGTATTGGAGGAAATAATGACTGGGACAGCTTCAAACAATGCTCCACCTGGCAGAGAACAGATGCACGCAGCCATGAAGAAACTCTGTGCTTGCCCCTAGCAAACGGGGTTATTTTAAACTTCTGTTCCCTTGTACATTGCAGGGCTAATTTCACTTTAAAGGAGATAAAATCTGATACTGATGGTCTGTGATTGAGTGATCTGCAGGGTAGGAATGGGATAGCACTGCGAGGTGAATGCAGTTGCAGTGCAGTAATTTTTCCACCAGATGCCAGCGTTGGGCCAGCGATTACAGGCACTGGCCACACACCTCTCTGCTGTGCTAGAGGGTTGTGAAATTGGGTGTCAGTAAAATGATTTTCATTTGGTTCCTTCTGAAGTTGCAAAAACCAGATGGCCTGCACAGGTGGACAGTGAAGGTACTTTACATTATTAAACTCCTCATCGAGTTGAACTGAGCCTTGTATGTTAAGAGTTGGCAAGGCTGAGTTATCTTTCACCCTCATTACCACTGTTACAGCCTGACACTTCCCAGAAAAGTTACTGGGAACAATTGATAATTGGAGAACTGTAGGCACAGACAGGATCTCTTTCTTCTCAATACACACGTTTCAGTATCTAGGGCTCTGGGTTTTTTCATGATTGATCTATATTATGATAGCTCATATGAGACAGACTGAAATATTTCTTCCATGCCTGGCTGCATTTTCCTTTTTTCTGCAGATGCTGAAAAAGGCTGTCATTTTCTTCATGTCCTGAGTTGTGTCCGGCAGAGCTACAACCCCGCTCTGGCTGAAGTGGTAATGCACCGTGTCTTGGAACTACTGGAGAGTAACAGTGATGTTGTAAGCACTATGGAGGGATATTTTATGGTATTTTGAAGAGAAAAGATAAGAAAGAGAGGTTGAGAGACTGTGAGAAGCTGTCATTAGCTGGTATGATCTAGATAGTGGATAAGAAAGAGCCTTTTGAGTCTCCAAATGCTGTTTTTGTCCAGCTTCGGAGAAATTATTCAAATACTTGTTTTAATATTCTTGCGGACTTCCTTGCTATTCCTAGTGAAAGTCGTGTCAAACTGATTCTGGAGATCCTAATCTAGCAGGGGAACTGGAAAAGAAACTGTGCTCTTTCCTTGGAGTAGGATGAGACATTGACCATCCTCACACCTGCATCCAGTGGGCCTAAATAAAGTCACTGTTAACGATCACTGTTTACAGCAGCGGTCATCTCAGGAGATATTTTTCTGGCTTAAACACTGATCTTGCGATCTTTCATATGGTCGTAGCTGTGGATCTTTCTTTTTATGTGAACTTTGTAACACCTAGAGAAAGGACACACAAACAGAAGGATTTGCCTGTCCTTCCTGGCAGTGCTGGTGCATCTTTGTCTGTGAATTTGGATTCCTCAATCTGGACAGCTTTGCCACTACTAAAGCAATCCTCAGCATTCTCTGTAAAGCAATATTCAGGAATGAGGTCCTGCATCCCTTCCCCATCCTGCAGCCTTGCTCACTGGTTGTCAGGCATGTCTGCATTCCTCTGCATTCCCATCTGTGCTACTGATGCTTGTTGTTGTGGTTTCTCTTCAGACCAGAATTCTCAAAATCAGCTACTGTTTTGCTGTTTCAGTTGCTTCCTACATCACAAATGCTAAAACATAAATTAGATGCTTTGGAAAAGAAAATACAGAAGCCATTGAGATCCACTGACGTCTCCTCTGCCTGTTGCTTTTTGTGTCTTTTATTCTTTGTCACTTTTTTGGTAAAATACTGCCCATATCTGTGCTTGCAGAAGAACATAAGGCATAGATGAAACAACATTGGCCTAAAGAAGGTTACCATGCAAGATGTTTGATCTGGAATAATTATAACTCAGTTATGTGCAACAGTTAAAAAGCAAAGTTGTTAAATATTTATCCTTAGAGAGGGCTTGCCGCTGCAGGGGCTTGTCTGTTTAATTAATCTGTTTAATTTATGATGTGGAGGTGAGACCTTTAACTTGAAAAGAGTACAAAAGATTGAATTTATCCTTCTTTCCACTGCACCTTCCCTGTAACAGTTGAAATAGCAGACTCCCAGGAGGCAGCTGTAGTGGTAAAGCCCTATAAGGATTGACATAGCAGAGAAAAATAAACCATATGCATGAGGAAAACCAGTGAGTAGCCCCATGTGTGCCAGCTCTCTGGTTTGTTATATTATCTGCCTCACTCCAAGCCCTGGCTGCAGTGAGATATAGGCTAAGAGAAAGGCATGACAAAATATTTGGCATTTACATTCAGAGGCCCGTGGAAAACTCTGGCCTTACAGAGATGGAAAGTTTGTTCATAGTAGAGAACTGTGTATGAATCATTCATTTGCTGTGTATTCCCTACTTGCTGCAGGACTCAGTAGTTGGTTTCCTCACAGGTTTCCCTGCTTCTCACATTGCTGGTCTGCTCTGAGTCAGGTATCTTCTAGTCAGGTCTTAATATGGGCCCTGAACAGGTGCTGAAGGGATGTACTGGTGCAGAAGGAAATAGAAGAGAGTTAAGGAAGAGTTGTAGAGTGTTTGTTCCCCACTCCCTCCCCCACGCCCTGAATATTTCTGTAAATTAGGGAAAGAAGGCAGATTCTGAGTGAAGTGGTACTGAGGGGAATTGAAATTTTAATTTATGCCTATGAGAAGATCTGGTTGGCCACTGGGGAGATTTGCTTTTTAAATTCCTGCTCTGATTGTTGATCAGTTTGAAGTGATGCTTAAAAACAAGGCTATCTATGGAAGAAGTAGCTTGGAATATTGATTCCTAAATTCAAATTCACTTCAGGAATTGCCTACAATCAAACAGTACATATGGTTAAGTTGCTTATTTGGCATGAATTTGAGGATACTTTAAAGACAAATATGAGGTGTTTGACTATTTGGAGGAGTATGGCATCTAATTTAAGAGACTGTCTTGGCCATTTTCTTGAAATATTCTGTATTAGCAGAAGCTTATTTTGCTGGGAAAGGGTTAAAGGAACAGTACTAGCTCAGAGGGAAAGGTGATCTCCTCTCTTAAGTTGGAAGGAAGACCCTGGTTCTCCTGAGAATGACAGCTGAGTGTGTGGGCTGGATGAGTTCGGGGAGAAAAAGAAAGTTTAGAGATCATGTTGCTCTTTAGGATCTCTTTAAAATAAATTCATACCAAAATAGGATTACGTCTTTGGGCTTTGCAGTTTGTATAATTACATGTGCAAATTCTGTCACCTCCAACTCTGAGGCTGCACTTACTGTGTTTTAGATGTGTTTCTTTGTGTAAAGTTTGCCTAAAACCCCTGTCCACTGATTTTCTGTGCTTGGAGGTAGAAAAGGCAGACAGTTTTATCTGCATCAGTCCTCCCCCTGTTGCAGTTCAAAAGCACTGAACAACTGCAAAGCCTTGGAGATGAGGTGGAAGGAACTTATCTCAGGAAATACGGGTAAGTTATTCTGGAAGGAACCTGTCCCTGGAAGTTTTTAAGTTGATCCTTGCTGGGAGTGCTCAACTCTTGTGATGGAGGGTGTGTTCTGATGGTATTTGTTCCCCAAGAACAGGAAAAAGGGATTTTTCTCAGATGAGTTGTCTTAGGGAAGTAAGATGAATAAACACAAGGGAGCCTATAGTTTTTACAAGAGTGAAAGGTTAAGCTAAAGTTAATGGAGGAGCCTAGATTTAAGCTACACAGATTCTGACTATCTGCAGAATAGTTGTGTCTTAAGTTTGCATGCTTTTTTTTTTTCCACAGTAGCCACCCAGCCCAGGTTAGCACTTACTCTGGTTGAGAGCATTCCCTCTTGCACCCACAGGGAATACAACATGCATATGCCTGCAAGGAGTACCCCAAAGAGCTGTGGGAGCACAGAGCTCACTGTAGGCTGATTTACCCATTCACTCAGTATCTCTACAGTGTGCTTCTGTGACAGCAGTCTAGACATACCCATGTTGGTATAAGTCACCTTTATGTAAGTTGAACTACACACACTAGGGCTTTTACTGCACATAAACTGTCTCTCTGTTTAAAGATCATATCCTTAACCAACAGAGTCATATCATGCACACTGTTAAAATTCTTAGACCACACCTATGAAATATTGTGCAGAGCATTCAGTAAAAGCATGCTTTCTTGTTTTGTTTAATTTGAAAACTCGTTAGGCAACACAATTATTACTGGTTTATTAAAGGACTTGGAAGGTGGCACTTTAATGTAAAACTGACAAGTGAGAATTCATGTTGTAGAACTGCTTCATGGCCAGTTCCAGTTTCCATAGCAACAGTTACGGCAGTAAAAGGTAGGTAAGGAAAATGGAATTTTTAAAAGCAGTCAGCATTTCTGTGTTACCTTAAGAAGGTAAATTTCCATAGAAATGCAGCACCTGAGAATAAAAATTACCTAAAAATCTCAATATTCTATTCTAGCAAAATGCACGGTGATTGCTTTTCTGGTGAGGAAACAAAGAAACAGCTTTACCTTCAGTCCCTGCCCTCTGCTTATGTGAGAGAAGAGATGAGGTTGCTTCATACCTCAGTCTCCCCCTTTTGTAAATTTGGGATAACACAGCTCCCTGTGTAGGGCATAAGTCTCAAGATTTTTGTTATCCTAGTCATTAAAAGCTCTATGGGAGCTATTAGAGAAGAACTCTGTGGTTGTGTGGGAGAGAGTGAATGGAAAGATGCTGGAGTGGGACTTAGAAAAAGTTGGTCTTCTATTAGTACTGATAGCTTTATATTTTTCTGCCTCTCTTTCCATGCATATTCCTTTGCTTGTCTTGTTGCCTTGCTCTCCAAGGCTCATGAGGCAATGATAGTCTCCCTGTTTTTATTTGTATCATATTTTTCCTGGAATCTATTTCTTCTTATGACTTCTTAGATGGCTTCATAAAAATAGAAATCCAGATAAACGAGTTCTGAGTAATCTTGTTCTGAAATCTTTGGATTGTAAATTTGGACCCACAAGGGCATGCATTTTGCACAACCTGCCTGGGAAATGAAGCTTTACTTTCAAAATAATAAATGACAAAGTTAAATATTGTCTACATGACTAAAAGCTGTTCCTGTTTTGGATCTGTGTATACTTGGGTATTCAAGTGATGAACACCATAAATAGGAGTTGCTAATTCATTATTCAAAGTGGGAATTCATCAATGAGCAGCCAGTGAGGCATGGAGCCACACAGAAAATTACAAGACAAAGTACTGCAAATCTGTTTGTCAAAGAAGTGCAGTTTGGTTTACTTTGAGAGTAAGCTGATCCTGTGGGGAAAAGATGTGCCTAGCAAAGATTTGTATCTTTATACTTACCTCTAAATGGGAAGGGAGCAAGTTCAGATCCCATGGGCACCCTGAATTTTGAAACTTCCTGTCAGTGCAGCGCTATGTTCTTTATTGCTGTCTTTCAACACAGTCTCCAGTCCTCCTGCCCCAACTCTCCAGGCTAGAGCAAAAAAAAAAACCTTGAGCCACAAAGATAAAAGAATAGTTACAATAATTGGTTACCATCCTCCAGGAGTCCCAGCATTAGAGCAACATTTTTGTGGATCCTTGTGGGCAGCATGGAAATGCTGAGCCAAGGATCTTGGGTTTCATTCCCAGCAATATACCCTGCCAGGCACAGAGACTTTCCCCCTAATTTCTTTCATCTATTCCTGAACTCCACTCTCCTCTCTGACTCGTTTGTCGGGCCCTTCATTTCATTCACAGTCACAGATCCTGTCAAAATCCCTTCCTCTATTTTGTTCCCTTTATCTTTCCTAACTCAAATATCCTTGTCAACATCTGGTAATTGAAACTTTCAGAATAATAGCTTTGCCTAACTGACCTGGCACTGTTCACAGCCTGTTCTGATTCCTGCAGGCTGTCCTTTTCTCCTTGTCTAGGCACCAGAAGAGGCAACTTTCTTCCCAGTGTAGTTTGCAGCAGTAAAGAGCTGCAATTTCAGAGTAACAATGCTCTTTCCACCCCACCCTCCTGAAGATTCAGTAGCAGCCTAAATATTCTAGTGGTGGTTTTTTTGCAGGTATCCAAGTACAAAAAAAAAATATATAACTAAAAAATAAGTCACGTCTTGCCCAAACCTGAATAATCAGAAGTCACACCCCTGATAAAGCTATCTGCCTCTCCCTGCCACATTCATGTCCTTGCAGATCTCACTGCAGACATGATCTGTAAAGTTGATATGGACTTCTAGCTTGTGTTCTCCCAGTTAGTGTGTCTCTTTTTAGCCTGTTTTTTTCTGAGAAATTGTGACTCTCTTTTGATGTGATTATACTGTGTGCATCTAGGCATTTGTCAACCTCTGTCCCACCATGCCAAGTGACTTTGGCTAGTTAAGAGGTGTGAAGGACCCTGAACTGTTATGGTCTGGCGCATTTTTGGGAAATGGATGCACTGATAGAAGAGGGAAGCCCAAATCAGTGCCTCCATCAAAGGGAAGGAAGAAAGACAACACCAGAGAAACCACACACGGGACAGTCCTAAAGAGCTGTAAAGTTCCTGTAACTTAAGCTGCCACAAGAAGTACTTGTTCTGCAAATGCTCTTTTAAGAAACGATTGGACAATTTTTACAGAAGTTTCCTCACAGAGATTGCCCTAAGACAGTCATGATGGCAAACTGCAAATCTATTAAAATCTGGTAAAGCTGCATTGGGGTACAAAGTTGAGCAACTGATGGTTAATGATGCCACCAGCCCATATCCACTAATATCTTTTAATGTGCAATGGAGGCTATACTAATCTAGTCACAGCAATGTACAAGTTGAAACGAGCCCAGATGAACAAGATTGCCTGAGAATAGCACAGTCAGGAATTTGCCAGTGAAAGAAATAACCTAAAGGAACGATTTTCAGTAAGTGTTAACTACTGAACACTGCAGTGCCAATTAACCTGGCACAACATGTCCTACAGCTCTTGTTTTAGCTTGCTTTTTTGTTATTCACTGAAAGAAGGCACACTCCTTACCTACCAGCTAGAACTGGAGCTCTCTGCCACCTTCACATTGCTCTGCTGGGAACAAGGTAAGAAATAGCAAATGTCTGTCACTGCATAGCAACCAACATGATTAAAAGCAGTATGTGCCAAGTCTATATCGGCCTGGAAAGTTCATGCTTCCTCCCAGGAGTGGAGACTTCAGCCAAATATTAGTGATATTTGGAAATAGGAGGGAGGAATCTAGTCCCTCAAATGTCTTCCCCAACAATGGAGTCCTGCAAGTCCTGCAGGCCTAACAGATTCTAATGTGCTCTTCTTGGCAAGGAACGAAGGTGGTACAGAAATGAAAAGAGTGCTTGGGGCTGGGTTTTTTTCTTGGTGACAATATTGGTCATTTGCTTTGAGAGTGTAGGGGCTGTCCTTGTGTTCATGTAAAACTCTTCTTTGCTATATTGTCCACAAAAAAACCTCTGAGCTGTAACAAGCCAGCTGGTGTTCTGACCTACTGCCTACACTGCTGACTAATCTCTCTCATTGTTTTCTTCCTCACCTTGTCTTTTTTTCTCCAATAAAATTTCTTGAACTTAATTCCTTATTCAAAGAAGTTATGGTCTCAGTCCTCCTGTGAGTACAGTGATCCAGGACAAACATAATCAGAGCAAACTGGTATAGAGAAGAGTTTTTGTTGGAACCCTGAATGTAGGGAAGGATGAGAAATACAGAGGAAGCTGAAGGAGGAGGATTTAGCACAAAGACATTTGAAATGAGTCCTACTGAAAAAGGCTAAAGAAATAATTGCCTGATGATGCTGTAGACATCTGTTTCAGAACAGCCAGCAGGTGTTGCATGTAATGAAAGCAAGGACTTGTACTGTTTTATTTTCTGCAATTAGAAAGCAGGGCAGGAAGTGAGGTCAGAAAAAATGCAGTAAGAGAACATTTAGCATAAACAGGCGGGCAAATTTACATAGAGCACAGCAGTATTTATGTGCTCTTCCTCTGCCTTCCTTACACTATCCTTGAACAGGTCTATTCTGCAGAGTGTTTTGTCCTTTCTAAAAGACCAGTGCCTTGTGTGCTCAAAATTAGATGCTAAAGTGAAAGTTGGCCACCAACATGCCTCTGAGGATCAAGATGTTCAGGATAATGTAATTGTCACACAGATGTTGTCATGAACTGATGAGAATGATCCTGAAGGTAAAGCTGCCCTTGTCTCACAGGTGGTTTGTGTGCCTCAGTCACCAGAAAAGTGGCTGAGAAGAGTCCATTAATGAAGTGGTTCTTTAGGCTTGCATTCCTGGTATTGCGTGGCCAGGGCTTAACACGTCTGGATCCATATAAATGCCTGGAATTAAGTGGATGGTGTGTCCACTGCTCCAAGCTGAAAAGCACACTTGCATCAGGCCTTGATAGAGAAACTGTAACTTTGCTTTCACCGGGCATTTTTTGTTTTGGGATGATCTCATTTCTTTTTACAAGCAAATAACATCCTACAGGGCATTTCATTTTTCAAGCATCTCCACTACTGCCCTAGAAAGTCTAACCCCAGTCTAATGACTGGGGAAAAAACCCAACTCTTTGTGTCTACCCATGGGATGATTTTGCTGTTGAGAAGATCCAAAAGTGCTCTTCCTACAGAAGTCTCTCAGTTGGGAAAACCATTTTGCTTTTTTGTGAAATTACCAAAACAAAACAAAATGCACTCCACTGCTGAGTGGTAGAGGTTGGATGCTACACATTCTTCTTACAGTGCCAAGGTTGTGTGCTCATCACCTGTGTTCAAACTGCAGTTCCATGACCAACTTTTCAGAAGGTTTTATTTGTACATTTTTATAGTTCACAGTCTTGTCAGTCAAATGTTTTCTGGTTTGGATATTGGCAGATAAATTCTTCTACTTTCTCTAGGGACTGTGCAGCCAAATAAAATTACTGTTTGGTTTCAGAAAGGGTTGAATGAGTAAATACAGTGAACAAAGAAATTCAAATTTCAAAAGGGGTTGGTGGAACATTTAAATCTTGGTGTCCATATATACATAGAGGTAACATGGGAAGAAAATGCAAAGAAAGACTATTTCTTCCTAGACTGACTTTATTTTAACAAGCCCATGTTTTCAGTAATGGAGATTACCACATTTTTTGCAGAGGATAAGGGAGAAACCAGTCTCAAAATGGGCTATCTTGAGAACAATGAGCATGCTGAAGTCAGGAATAGCATCCAGGAAGAAACCTGAGGAATCCCAATCCAAACCTGTGATCAGTTTGGTAAACTTCAGCTGTCTCAAACGTAAGCCTGACATGTATATCATAAATAAAGAAAAGTGTGGCTTGGGCTTGCTTTATTTTTTAAGCACTTCAAGAGATATCCACAAAGCCTCTGTAAAAATGGAGAAGTACAAGGTGTACGTGGATGAAAAGCAGCGTGCAATGTGCTGCTACCACCCTAAACACCATGCAGTGCACATATCACAGTGGGAAATCCTTCATCCACAACTGCTAAAAGAGGACTGAAAAATCACATTAGTCATGAAAGGGTTAAACTGTAAGAGAGCTGCTTCAAGGAAAGGATAATCTATAATTTAAGTCCAGAGGGTGAAGCAGCTCTTTCATAATGTAAGTAAAAGCTGTTATGCCGTTGGAAAAGCATGTATACTGCCTGCAGAAGGAATGATTATTTTGGGTTTTCCATTATACTGGATTGCATAGAGGGGCTGACAAAGCAGCACTCTCTGCTGAGGAGGGTGGGAGGGGAAGGGGCATGAAGATACTGTGCTAGAGGAGGGGGGACTTGCTCTGCCAGCACTGCTGCTGGTTCCTTCAGCTGCCTTCTACCATATTAACTGGGCCCATTCATCTCCAGAGTGAATTTCATTTGAAGAGCAGTAATCTCCCACGAAGATGAAATGCAGTTGGCTTTTAAAAAAATAAGAAAAAAAGATCACACCGTGCTTTGTTTTGGAGTTTGAGATTTGAATGCCAGACAGGCTCTACCATTCCTGTCATTCCTATCAAAAGCCGTGTATGTTGAAACCCTGAAGTGGAAGGACTGCATGGAAAGCAGCTTTTTTAAGAAGCTGAGGTTTTGTAAGTACAGAAGCTGAGATGGGAGTGTAACAAAGGCTCTGTGTTGTGCTGTTGCACTTCAGAGCCAATAAAACCCTAAGGGGCACATCTCTAGTACCATGTCTAGCAGATTATGCATGCAACTCCAGTTGCCAGTAATGAGTTGTGTGGCTAATCTGTCATGCACAGCACTGCACAGTTCCCCTTCCCCCAAGGGGCTGAGCTCATGGCATTTTACTTCCCCCCTCCCGGGGTGCTGAGCACCGTTAGAGTCTCTTCAGTTAGTGGGACAGGAAAACACTGTGTTCCACCTGGCTGCCCAGCCAGAAGACAGAAAGGAAAATCATCTTTAACAACAAGTCCAGCCACCACAGATAGGGCTGTGAGACCCCAGCATGGTTAACATTCAGGGGCAGTCACCTACCTACAGTGACATGCCATGAATTAATAAGAGTCATTAGAAATGGCCCTAATGGAGCACAGAAAAGCCTGTCCCTTGTTTTATTTTCTCATTGATTTAACGATCCAAGTGTTTTCAATTTACAACTCAAATTACAAAAAATTTATTACAAAAAATTTGCCAGCATGACAGAGTCCTCTTGAAATATGAAAACTGAAGTCATGCTCCAGCTTTGACAACATCACACACACACATTCTGTCACGCATCAGCTTTTGCTGTAATTGGAGCAGAGTCCAGGCTGCTAGGCTGTAGCTGTACTAGGTCTGTGAGGCTAATGTGATTACCTGCTTGTTCAAAAAAAAGTGAAAGAAGAATCTTTGCCCAAATACCCACCTAGCAAAAAAGTGGAAAAAAGCTTTTAAAAATAGCTGGTTTATTTCAGCCTTCAGAAGATGAATTTCCCAGGGTGTTCCTCAGGTGAATTTTATTGGAAACATGAGTCTTTGAAGGTGAGTTATTTAATCAGCAGTTAATACTTGATATATGTGTTAAAATTGTTATGATAGCAGTGATATTCCCATGCAATGATAGGACTTCAGTAATGGAGGCTTTAAGAAAAAAAAAAAAAAGTAAATACTAGGAGTTTTAGTACTAAAATCTCCAGTGTCAGCTATTTTCCTACAAATTCACAGTGTCTCAGCCTTGTGTTCACAGCCCTGGTCAGGTACAGGCTGTCCTGCACGTGGGGCTGGGCAGGCACCCAGCTGTGCTCCTCACTGCCTACCCAGGCTCACTGTCCCTCAGCCCCAGCAGCTGGAGCCCGGCTCTCCAGCACAAGGCTGGGAAGTGCCATCAGCTTCAATTTCCCAGCTGCTGCCTAAGACAGGAGCAGATTTTCCCAAGCCTGCAGCATAATAAGGAGTTTTGGTTATTTTTCTGCCAGCTTTGCAACACTTGGAGATTGGACTCCCACTAGACTGGGTGTTGTACGTGTTTTAAAAGAACTCTCCATGCCCCTGGCAACACACATTTTTCCTACATGCATGGACAGATGCAGCAAGCAAACAAGGAGAGCAGGAGGTGGCCGTGAGCACAAACCCATCAGATGATGGAGGAGGAGGGAGACAGAGCTACAAAGGCTGGCCAGGCTTCACAGGTGGGATGGGTTGTCTGGAGCACAGGAGAATCAAATTGTGTTGAATAGAGGGAAGGTAAACAGTGGACCAGATGCCATGAAAGAATGGGGTGGACTCCAAAGGGGCACAAACCCCAAGACACCGGTCTCAGGTTTGGTTGAAAACAGAAGTTCCTTCCTTACAGGAGCAGATGAGAAGTGTCAGTAAAAAGATGCCAATTAGTAAGAATGTCAGGAAGGATGGGGCAGGGTGTTTGGATAATGATGTATTTTGTCTCTCCCTCACAATGACATGTTTTGAAAGCTGTTTTAAAACAAATCCTGAGTGTTTTCAACAATGGAGGGNAGTGTTTTAAAAATGGGGGGGGCCTTTTTTTTTTTTTTTTTTTTTGGACAGGGTGATAGGAGAAGGGGATGGAATGTGTTATGTATATTGATAATGGTTCACTGGGAAGAGGCATGTAACACCCGAAAGACTGGCCACATCAGGAATATTTTTATCAATGGATTATTTGAATATTTATATTATGAAGAAAGAATCTTCTTTGTTTGCTCTGCACACCAGGTTCTTCTTGGCCAGTCTAAACAGCAAAGGTTTCTAGTGTAAATAATTTTCTTCTGCCTTGTGTCATGCATGAGGACTAGAGGGGGGAAGTCCCTCAAAGAGGAGAAGAGGGTGCCTTGAAGAAGATAAGTCTCAAAAGTGCCAGTGGAAATGGGTACATGAGGTTTTTCCCTCTGTCACCTTCCTTGTCTCATGTATACCTGTGCACCTCCTGGGGTGGCATGCTGGGATTTTAGCATTTTATGTCAGGTCATTTATTTTGGTAAACTGTGTATATTAGCTGAGGAGGGAGGAGAAGGCTGGCTCAGAGCATCTGTCCTTGTCACTATGCCAGCAGATACCTGGCTCCCACTTGGCAGTAGTTGATATCTTGTGCACTGATGGGGCTGCTCCTGGGTTTTTTTTGTTTTTTTTTTTTTCTCTTAAGCTGCTTGTGGAAACCTGCTGTATTTTGAGAACAGCCACTTTTTAATGCCAGCCTTCTGGCCCAAATACCTAAGGCTTTGTGACTCTGGTGTCTGTCTCATGATTATTGTTTCAGAGCCAGTAACATTGTAAAAGTTCTGATTCAGAAATTGTGCCTAGAGCACGTCAAAGGAGATCACATTGAGATGGACTGTTCTGAAAGTAGATGAGAAGTTTATTTTGCCAGGAGCTGGTCCTCTTTGCTCTCCTGGGCTGGCAGGTCTTGAGCTGTCAGCAGCACTCTGGAATCTTACTGGAAAATCTGCTCGGGCTGCTATTCAAGAGACTTCAGAGGAAGGAGAGATCTTAGTAACCTCAGTTAATTTAGTGAATTGCTAATGAATGTCATAAAACAAGCTGAGGGCTGGAAGATCACATTGAAGTTCGCTTTTCTGACATAACTTTAAAATAATCATATGCAAAGTAATGATGCATTATTGAAAAGAAAAAAAACAAAACAAAAAAACACCTGAAATTTCTGGGGCAAACTCTTCTTGGAGCAGGACTGAGGAAGATGATACCCATTTACTTGTGCATGCATATACAAAGAAGTGTACAGCTGTAAAAGCCCTCATAACAGAGGGTCTGTGCACCCTTCCTCCAGCTATGATGCCTGTGTCCCTGAGGGACAGGGCAGTGGGGACCTTCCCAAGCGCTGGCCGGCCTTGAGCTCCCAGCTGCAGCCTGGTGGGAGCGGGCTCGGCGCTTCACTGGCGGGTTTCCGGCGTGGCCTTGGCGCTCGGGGAGGGCATTTCGGACCCTTTCTGCAGCTATGGAGGGCCCTGGGGCATCCCGCGCTTCCCCTGCCCCGCGCCGCCCCTTCCCCCGGCTCTCCTCCGGCCGGGCCGCGGGATCTCAGCAGGGAGCGGGGGCTCTGCCCGGGCCTGGGGGCGCTCCGGGGGGCAGCGGGGGGCCGGGGGACAGCCGCCCGCCCTCTCCGGCTCTGGGGGGCGGTGGCTCCCGTCCCCTCCCG